>JAEQML010067997.1:0-18618 GCA_016904865.1 Pissodes strobi | reverse complement strand
AGCTCAGGAGGTACAGCGTTCGTCTAGCATGTGAGTGGTACTGGGACCGATACCCAGCCCCTCCGAGAATATTTTAATTGAATTGAAGACAATAGTCCTTTTCTTATTGAACCAAGGAGACTTAGGTACAAGGCAACCTAAATTCGAACGAATATCCTCTACACTTCCAAGACGGTGCACCCCCACACTATGCTGCTGTGGCGAGAGAGTGGTTGGACCAAAATTATTCAAACCAGTAGATTGGCAGAAGAGGTACAATTGAGTGGCCGCCAAGAAGATCACTTGACCTTATCCCTATGGACTTCTTTTTATGGAATTACATTAAATCACTAGTTAATCACAGCCGGCCTCTCCGAAAGAATTGCGTCAGAGAAATATATAGAATGCTTGTCGAAATATTCTAAAAGGCACTTTTCAGAAAGTTAGGGAGAGATTTGAAAAACGAGTTTACTTCTGTTTGGAACAAAATTTTGAGCACTTAATAATATAGCTAAAAAAGAGCAAAAAATAAGTATTTCCATTATTGCAAAAAAGTAGATAGAATTAACAATACAATAGTGTTTTAAGTTAGGCTTGGCATCCTTTTTCATCATTTACGTTTATTTTCTAATTTTTCCTGCCAAATTTTGCAAAGCAACATTTCATACCGAGTTTCATACTTAAATGTCATTAATTTTAATATCGCTAAAACTCATTTTTGATAAGCTTTCCAGAGGCGTCACAAGTGGGGCCGTGCCATTTAAGATTTTAAAGTTGATAAGGGTAGTGTTTCAGGGGTGGGTGAGGATGGGTTAGTTGTAGAAAAAGCATTTTTTTTTATATATATCTATATATTCTTAAATGTTAAGTGTAGAAAATAAAGCCATCATAAGTTTTCAAATTATCACCTTGTATGTAATAATTTCTAAAAAACGACTGGACCCCTATTTAGATGACCTTTCAATATTATTTTCACCGAAATAAGCTCAACTTCAATCAAATTACACCATAGAAATATTTAAAGAATTCAGCTTTAGGTATATGGAATTCTCTGAAAACAAGTTATTTTGGCTAATATAAATACGAAATTTTCATATTCACATCAAAGTTTTTTTTTAATCACCATTCAGAAAATGACGAACACGTATTGTATGCAATAATATATGGTTCAAACTCTATTCACCTATTTTAAATCTAATCCATCCTCAAAACACAATAAAATTACGACTTTAGACTATCTAACCTAATTATTCAAAGACACGTAGGTAGATTTTGAAGACGACTTAAGTGGGTACGATGTTCTTAATAAGGATCTTACAGTCACACACACACCAAGATTACAACTATGCTAATTTAATATTAACGAGGATATTTATGTGGGTATTCAATTGATACGTAAGAAAATGGTTACTGTCGGTACTGACAAGGAAGCCGAATTAATGCTTAGGTGTTCATCGGTACTGTTTTTTTTTTGCAAAGACTGGAGAAAGCTGAGATATGAGTAATATAGAACGGCAAAGTATACTTCATTTGAATACAGTTATTAAAAATATTTATTTTATACATTTTATAGTAATTAATTACTGTCACAGGAACTAAATAACTGCTGTTTTAAAACCAACTTTCATCACTAAATTTTTTACTTAAAGTTATTTTTATTAACTTTATTGCATTGCTTTATTGTCACATAAGAAATTACAATTATCGACAAGGACATAAACAATGCGATTTTAAGATTAGATAAAAGAACATTATTAAGTTACAAAAGAAAATCATAAAAAATATATAAAACAACAAAATATAAAAAATCGAAACTGTTAGCGTAAACAAAAACGAAAAACAAATAGATGTAAAAGTTACATTTAAAATAAAACGCTATAAAATCATACAACCAGCTACTAATATTAAGAGAATTTGGCAGTAAAAGAAGTAAAAACAAATACCTACACTTCATACCCGCTGAAGCTACAAATGACCTTCAGTACTGGGACAATGAAGAGTACCACTTAGGTGATAACAGCAAACGAACCTTCGAACTTAGCATTTGTACCGATTCCACCCGTCGCCGTCGTCTGTTCAAAAGAAGAGACTAAAGATCGCGTTAGCATTATATATTAACCATAGAAATAAGACTCCATTAACGAATTCTTTACCAAGGAGCTATGCGGTAAAGGTAGTAGAAGTAAGCGACTTTGTCTGGTTTTGTAGACAGTGTTTCTCTATCCACTTACCCATTATGTTTTCCATATACTAGACAGTATACATATGGACTTTCCCTCTTTAGCTTTACACATATATCTTAAAGCTTTTTTTGCATACTAAATGCCTTGCTAAATGCCATACTAAGCAGATGTGGGTTTGTATTTCACGAATAACAAATCCAATATCTCAGGTGCGAATCGATAAGTGCTAAATAGACCTTCCTAGCACTTGGTGCATCAAGTTGCAAGTTCTTTGGAAAAAACCATAGCAAACCTTTGCCAGCTTATTATAAATGCGTTTAATAAGGGTCTGAAAACTTGTGTCTAGCCGCAGTACGGCAACTAATGAGGCCAATGAAACGTTAACTATTATTTCACTTCACGCATGGCCATCAGCTCGCTTCGCTCTCTACGGGGGCGCAACCAACAAACAGTAACCAAAACTAACCCAAGGCATGCCCAAAATAATGAAAAAAACTTTTTTAAAAAAATAAAAAAGACACCGATGGGAATCGAACACGGGCCGCCATATCACAGGCCCCCCATTACCTGTGAACCACCAAAGCACTTGAAACCAATTTATTGCACCCTAAAGTCATGGGTAAACTGAGGGATAAATTGTTGCTCTACTGTGGCTAGACACAAATGGTCTGAAACACTGGCTTCCTATCAATGTTCACTCTCGAAAACTTTACATTTTCCCGGTGCTTCAACAAATTGCTGTTAAACTGAATATCTTCAACCACACACAAAATTAAACGTCATCAGATTTGCATCACACCACTTCTTGACAATACAGACAACACCAGCAGCCATTCCAGACAATTCCTCCTCAGTGCCAGCATCCCAGAGGATGCTATTATCATCCGCGAAAAGGGCGAATTTACCTCTGGAAGGCAAAAGAGAAATATCATTAATATACATTCACCGGCATAAATTTGGGCCAAATTTGATGTTTTATAACTTTTTATTGTGATTGTTTTATTTTAATAATTTCATTTTCATTTAGGCGATATTATGCGGGGGAAAATCCTTCAAATCATCCTGTGGGAAAAGTGGAGCGGATAATTTTGTACACAAAATGTTTGCTGTAAGCAGGTTTCAGACAGGGCAAATGCTGTGCATCACAGGTGCTAAAATTAACGCAACACATAGAGGACGGGTTTGAGAACAGGAAGATTGCGGGGCTGTCTTTCTAGACCTATCAGCAGCCTGCGATACAGTCAACCACCAACTGCTCCTGGGGAAAATATACGCAATGAGTAGGGACTATAGACTAGCCTTACTGATTGGAAACCTCCTCCAGAACCGAAGATTCTTCGTGGATTTCCAGGGACAGAGAAGCCGATGGAGGACACAGAAAAATGGTCTCACCCAAGGCAGTGTACTGGTCCCAGTACTTTTCAACATCTATACCAACGACCAGCCCCTGCCCCAAGGCACCGAAAGTTTCATATAAGCAGATGATTGCGCCATTACCGCCCAAGCAGATAGCTTTGAAACTGTCGAACAGAACCTGTCAGCAACCCTCGAACAGCTTGCCACCTACTATAAGGGGAACCACCTCAAACCCAACCCAGGCAAAACCCAAACCTGCGCTTTCCACCTAAAAAATAGGCAAGCTGCAAGAAGCCTATAACTTAACTGGGATGGAGTGCCCCTGGAACACTGCGAAACACCAAAATACCTAGGCGTCACCCTGGATAGAGCACTTACCTATAAAAAGCATTGCATGAACACCAAACACAAAGTAGCCGTGAGAAACAACATTGTGCGCAAACTAACGGGCACCACATGGGGGGCACAGCCTGGAATAGTGAGAACCACAGCTTTGTGCTATTCAACAGCGGAGTACGCGTGCCCAGTGCGGTACACTCTAGCCACGCCAAGCAGGTGGACATACCGCTCAATGAATCCTGCCGCATCATCACAGGCTGTCCGAGACCAACCCCGACTGATAAATTGTACTGCCTTGCAGGCGTGGCCCCACCAGGCATCAGAAGGAAAGCGGCGGCCAGGAAAAAGAAGACAAAGGCGTCGACCTCACCAGCCCATCCGCTCTACGAACACCAGCCAGCTCGCCGCTGACTAAAATCTAGAAAAAGTTTCCTCCACACAGCGGAGAACATCGTCGGGACACCGCAGCAATTGAGGCTGGCAATGTGGCGAGAAGAAAACGCGCACCTTAGGGAATGGTCAGTTCCAAACGAAGAACTCCCTCCCGACCATATAGAAGGGTGGACGTCATGGAAATCTCATAACAGGTTGCGCTCTGGTGTCACACGATCCAAAGAGAAAATGCGCAGATGGGGCCTCTCAAATGAATCGGCACTGTGTGACTGTGGACACACTCAAACCTCCACCCACCTCATGCAGTGTGAGCTGTGCCCAAGCACCTGCACCATGGAGGATTTGGTGAATGCCACCCCGGAAGCGCTGGACGTGGCCAAGTTCTGATTCAAGACATCATAAAATAAATTACATGACTTGTGTATACGTAATTTATATATTTTTTTCTTTTTTTTCTGTATAATTGGTGTTTGTTGTTTACACTTATGATCTGTATTTCCTAATACTTGCTATGTTTTTCGGCTAATTTTATGTACGATGCTTCTGATACGAGTAAATAAAAAAAAGTATTCCTGCGAACAATCTCTTCTGGATTTTTGAGCGACCCACGAAAATGTTAACCGCACCTTCGGTTATAGGCTCATTTGGTTTTATTTGTATACATCATATAGTTTGTCGAAGACAAACTTGGGACTGCCACTTGTGGGACTACCCCTTCCCACAGGTGGCGTCTAGACTTTCCCCATTCTACGTTGTTTGCTCACCGACTCTCTTAGCAATGTAGCCAGAGCCACCATCTACTCCGACTATAACCATCAAGTTTGAAGTCGCTGCTCTAAACCTGTAGGAAAAAATTCTTTAGTTAATAATTAATTAATCAGAAGAGCTAAACAGGGCTTCACAATGAGGGTTTGAAGACCTTTAAAAGCGAGATATAACTGAAGTCACTTAAAATTCGAAAGGCTATGTCTTTTTTAGTTTCATTTTTATTCTTAAAAATGGTAAATACGTAAATGCTGTAAATGATCGCCATTTACCTGCAATAAAATAAATTTTGTTCAAGTGCATGACATTCATGAATTATACTGTTACGTTTTTCCCGTGGGTTCTGATAAAAAATTACAACTTTTACTATTTTACAATAATACTCTCTTTATTCTTAATCACTGTATACAATTAAACACACTAAACTACTCTTATAACTTTACGACTAATAGGTCTTTACAATTCAACACTCAAGGCTTAACTAACTCAACACGCTTTCTACCTGTTACTTATATACCATCTAAAATCTATCACGAATACTCGGGCAGAAGCGAGGCCACTCTATATGATTCTCGACCAGGGCATCGAGATAATTCCACAGTTCCTGAATCTTCGCGGCCGGCGATGACTCATACATAGACGCGGCAAGGCCAGTTCTATAGGGTAGCACAAAAACATTCGTATGGTTGCTAGCCGTGACATTGCCTCCCTCTTAACCATGATCGTCCCTATCAGCTACTTCATGTCCGTGATATGCTTTTGAGCCTGTCGAGGTGAACAACTTTCAGTTTGCTTCTGGAGCTACGTTGAATTCTACGTCATTAATTCTTTTGATGACTGTATAGGGCCCATCCCATAATGGCGTTAGCTTGGGAGATCTTCCTTTCTTCCGTTGCGGATTATATAACCAGACTTTATCGTTCATCTGAAATCCCATAGAGTTAGCTTGGAGAGCATATCGAGCCTTCATTCGGTCACTGGCGAGACGTTCAAACGGTAGTCCCACATCATTTTGTTTCACGTTCCCACTGGATCTTGTCTGGGGTCCTTGACTTGTGGCACAGGTTGAACACTGTCGGCACCATGATTTCACATCCTGGCAGTGTTGACCCAGTAAAATCTGTCGCGGATCTTGTCAATCGTTCTGTTCACTCCGAGATGAGCACCAAACTTTGCATTATGTACTTCTTCCAAGACTTCCGATACCCTCTTCCTTGGTACCACTAACTGCGTCTTCACTACTTTCCCATCGACGCTTTCCCAGGCTCGTTTAAGGTGTCCATTTTCAACTAACAGGGAGTCTCACTGAGCCCACAGAGATTTAATAGTAGATCCCTTAGTTGAAATATCTCTCCAGCTTGGTCTTGGCTGACGTTCTTCTTTAGCTTTTTGGCAGTAGTGCTATTTCACTATCCTCAAGCTGATCTTTCTTTAGTTGCTCTGTGGTCCACTGCTGATCAACTTTCAACTTGGTTTGCCTAATTGGAGTGATTCTTTCTCGATGGTCTATTATTTGGGAATGTTTATAATTATCCTCGCATGACCTTCTGGATAAGGCATCTGTATTATTTTGCCATATTCCTTCCCTGTGCTAAGCCTTAAAGTCATATTGTCTTGACCCTTCCTGACTTGACTTTGAACTGCTAGCGTCTCTGGATGGAGATGTAGACCGTAGTTGTACTCGACAGTCGCTCTTGAAATGCCCAGTCCTGCCACATATATAGCACTGATTTGAAACATTTCGGTTACGTGGCCTATCTTCTAGTGGCTCCCGGAATCTTTGTACTTGACGGTCTCTTTTGAAATGCCCAGTCCTGCCACATATATAGCACTGATTTGAAACACTTCGGTTACGTGGCCTATCTTCTACTGGCTTCCGTAATCTTTGTACTCGTCAGTCCCTATTGAAATGTCCGGTCCTGCCACATCTATAGCACTGATTTATAGCATTTCGGTTACATGGTCTAACTTCTAATGGCTCCAGGAATATCTGTACTCGATAGTCCCTTTTGAAATGTCCAGTCTTGCCACATATATAGCTCTGATTTATAGCATTACGGTTATATGTCCTAACTTCTAGTAGCTCCTGGAACCTCCCCTTGGCCTGAAGGACTTCGGTTAATTAGAGATGTTACAGGCCGCCTCGATTTCTAGGGCACTACCCAAAACTTCACGGCCGTTATAAAATTTGGCTAGACGTAGCATTTTCAGAGTTTCTGGATCTCTGATACCTTCCACGAAATATTGGGCAGCAAGTTCCTCTTGAAATTCTACCGTTGCTCCCGGGTAGGCCAATTGAAAGAGACGTCTAACGTCTGCCTCAAACTCTTGCCGGTTTTCACCAGGCTTCTGATGTCGGGACTTAACTTGTGCCTGATACAGTTGTCTTCTATGTTGGTCTCCAAATCGTCTCTTCAGGGCAGTTGCAAGTATGTCATATTTCCCCTGTTGGCTGATGGGAATAGTCCGTAGTAGTTCCAGGGCAGATCCACGAAGCGCTACCACTAGTGATGTAGCCATTTCTTCGTTATTCTAACCGTTGGCACCAGCAGCGGCTTCAAATTGCCTTCTGTACATTGTCCACGATGTTTTACCGTCATACGTTGGAGGTTTGATGTTTTGTCCTGAGGCGAATGTCCTCTCGATGGGTACTTGATGTTTTAGTCTGGTAACTTCTGCTTATAGATTCTTCATTTCTTCCCGCAAGTCTCCTATTTCTTTTTGCACTTTGCACATTTCCAACTTCTTCTTGTATATTATTTACTTCCTTTTCAAATTTCTCATTTTGTCCTTCCAATGTTTTCTGCAATTTTCCTTGCTCGCCTACAAATGCATCCAGCATCCATTTCTGAAGCTGATCCTGTTCTGCTTGCTTTCTACGCTCATCCTCTTCCCGTTCCGCTTGCCTTTTATCTTCTTGATCTTGAAAAATTTTCTGAAGCCGATCCTGTTCTGCTTGCCTTTTATCTTCCTGGTCTTGTAAAATTTTCTGAAGCCGGTCCTGTTCAGCTTGCCTTCTTCGTTCATCCTCCTACCGTTCCGCTTGCCTTTTATCTTCTTGATCTTGTAAAATTTTCTGAAGCCGATCCTGTTCTGCTTGCCTTTTGTCTTCTTGATCTTGCAAATTTTTCTGAAGTCGGTCCTGCTCTGCTTTCCTTTTATCTTCCTGGTCTTGTAAAATTTTTTGAAGCCGGTCCTGTTCTGCTTGCCTTTTACGTTCATCCTTTTCCCGATCCGCTTGCTTTTTATCTTCTCGATCTTGAAAAAAGTTCTGAAGCCTGTCCTGTTCTACTTGCCTCTCAGCGTTTAGATTTTCCATGAAATCGGCCAACATTTTATTTTTTGCTCCATTTCTGCAGTGTGTTACCTTGTATTGACCATACAATGTTATAAAATGTTCACAGAATCCACCAATCAAAACGGTCTCGTTGACGTACTTGTACCCGACTTACGACTAATAGCTCTTTACAATTCAACACTCAAGGCTTAACTAACTTGGTGGCCACTCAATATGATCCCCTCTTCCATCAAGTTTTGGGGAAGTTTACATCTAAAAATTGAAGCACCGGTTGGACGAAATGAGGTACATCGTCTTGCTGAAAATTTGTGGTCTTCTTCAATTTCTATTATTCGCATGAGGACTGTATGAACAGCATTCTCCAAAAATTCCAGATAATTTTGGCCATCAAGAATCCCGGGTAAAAAGGGGCCATTAAGGGATCTCCGTAAATACTCACTCAAGCATTTCATTTTTGAGGAGTATCATGAAATACTCTGGGCCTATTGACAATGTTATTAACAGTCCTTAAACTAATCGTACTTTGAAAGAATAAAACTTATTTTGTTTTAGAACTCTTTAGATTGTTGTACCAGATACCTCGGACAATTTACCACTACATAACCTAAAATAGCAATTTCTCTTCCAGCATCCCTCTAATACACCCTCATTCTATTTTCCACTGATACAGTGTCGTCAAATTTGGCAACCAGTTGTTGCACATTTTTTTCAGGATACCGTTCGTTGAATATAGTCGCGGTTACTCGCGGATTATCGTTATTTCTATTAAAAAAAATTGACTAAAATTTCTACCCTTTTCAAAATGGAATAAACCATTTTTATCTTACTAAAAATTTCATTGGATCACCCTGCATTATAATATGTATAAGGGAATTGGCGATACCTGCAAATTTAACATAAGTATTAGGTACCTATTATCAGCAAAATAGAAAATTTTGAACCGTGCATGCATATTATGATTAAATTCTCCTTTTTGATTTCATGTATTTATTTAAACTATAATATATTGACCAAACAATACCTATTGTATATTTAACACAATTCATGTTAATCCATAAGCAACTGACTATCTAAACCTTGCTCTAAAATAAAAGTAAAGGTCATAAACAAACTGATTCCCATTGCAAGTCAATATTATTGAAAATGTTACTCATATTTTTTTTATCTGCAAGGATACGATGTTAATACCAATACCTCGGTTAGTAGTATTAATCCTACTTCCTGTACACAATGAAGTCAGTTATTTCGACGGCATAAGGCAGATTCAGCAAAATAATAAAAAATATCATTTAACAAAGAGTATAATAATTATTGTTTAAATTTGATAGTGATGACCACAGTCTCGCTTGTGAGCATCTGGTGTAGTCTCGTGTTGGGAATTATCGACTGTGCTAATGCCAATAAATTGACTGTCAGGAAGAGTAGTGAAATCAGCCAGTTTAATATTGCGGCAATATCAGACTTTGCTATTTCAGCACATAATCAGCAATTCTGCAAAAAACCTGAGAAAAACACTTACAAGACCGAATTTTGGCAATAGTGGCAAATCCCAGAGCAAAACTGAAATATTACTCGGTTTAATTGAAAAGCATTCATAAAACTTGACCAAACGATCAGTAGCAAAACGGCAAGTAAACTAACCCTATCCAAAAGGTCTTCAAACGTTCAGTGAAAGTTATTTGCCCTAACATTTAACACTCTGACACACTTCAGGACATCCTCTAAACATTCTTAAACGTATTTGTCAACGGATTTAACACAATAACAAGTAATGGTATACTTAAGATTCACAAAGCGTACCTTTTATACCATATTAGAAAATTGTTGTCATTGTTTAATAATTCGTTCGACACAAATAGTTGCTATTGTTTCGAATGCAGTGGTATGTATGTCCGACTGCATGCGCATACAGAATAAAACAAGTCTCGGTTAGTAGGTGCAGGGACATTATTTTGACAGGTATTAATATCTCGAATCAGACTTAAATTTAGAATTAATAGCTGCTGAAAGTGTCGATCAACTGAATTATATTTCAACTGAAGCTAAGTTCATAACTCCTGTACATAGGTTTGAAACACTTGGAAGAAAAAATAGGAACAGAAACACCAGAATGAAACATCATCTCATATTTTGTTTTGAATTTAGATGCTACCTTTGTTCTTGTACTTTCAAAATGAACTACTACCAAATCATCCATTATCGGTAAATAAATACCGGCGCGCGCGACGTAAGGACTACTTTGTTCATGTTTTTCTAGTACCCCCCTTTCGAGGAGTGGTTGTGAGCGACCTCTAGACCATATCGAAGTCGCAGATTCCGGTTATTTCCGGCATGAATAGGGATTTTTTTGGCTAGGACATCCCATTCTTGATTAGGGAGAAACGACGGTCCTTGAACGATTACCACGTGTTCTCCCAAAGGCTTGTGCCTTACCGAAAAAGGATTTACCCATCTTCTTGGAAAGTCGCTCGAGTGCAACTTGGTCCAAAAAAGGCAAGAAAACTACGCCCTCAACCTCAAACTATCGCCCAATTGCCTTGCTTCCAATAATCTCTAAAGTCATGGAACGTGTAGTCAATCTACAACTACTCAAGTACCTCGAGACCAACAGAATAATTACCGATAACCAATACGGCTTCCGCAAATAGAGATCGACAGGAGATATATTGGCCTACGTCACTCATATATGGAGTAGGGCAATTGAGACCTACGGAGAATCTCGAGCGATTGCGTTGGATATTTCGAAGGCGTTTGACAGTGTTGCATGACGAATTGCTCAACAAACTGCCGTCGTTCGGACTGCCAGCATCTATCTGCAGCTGGCTTGCCAGTTTCCTTAAGAATCGATCTCTGCACGTTGCAGTTGATGGACACATCTCAGACACATTTACCATTAATGCGGGAGTACAAGGGCACAATACTTTCACCAACTCTGTTCCTCATCTATATTAATGACCTGCTGACCGAAACCAATAATCCTGTTTACAGTTTTGCAGTTGACAGTACCCTTGTCTCCCAATCAGAAAAGCTTTTTCCAGCGACTGAGACTTATCACCGCAGACAGGAGCACATTAATCAAGATCTGGAGAAAGTTCGGACTTGGGGCGACAGGAATTTGGTCCAGTTCAATGTAGCAAAAATCAAGCAGCCACGTTTACCAAGAAAGCCAATACGGCGAGCCCTGATATCATTATGGCAGGATCGACCATTGCTTTATCCTCGTCAATCGGACTACTGGGTGTCTCGGTCAACAGCAATATGTCCTGGTAAGACCATGTGGCTAATATCGCAAAATCAGCCCCCCCAGAAGCTTGGCGCGCTATTTCGCAACAAAAAACTGTATACACCGCAGCAGTTGCTCTTGCTCTACAAAGCGCAAATAAGACCGTGCTTAGAATATTACTCACACATCTGGGGTGCCGTACGTAAGCACACCCTAGCTGCTGGATTCCATTCAGAAGAGAGCTAGCTGTGTGTCTCGTCGGAGACCCGGGACCTGGATAGTCTGGAACACCGCAGACATGCGGCCGAAATCACCCTGTTTTACAGATACTTTTACGGCAGATGTTCCCAGGATTTGGCCCGCATCATCCCGCCCCCAACAACGCCTGTCAGACAGTCACGACAGACGCAAGAGCGCACTCGTTCGTCATACAACTGGAAACACCTAGAACGTCGCTTTACAAGGACTCCTTTGTCTGGTGCACTGCATCACTATCACTTTGGAACTCACTCCCAGGGCATTACAACTACAACTATTCAAGAACTGTGTCAATCAACATCTTCGCACACGCACCGCTCGTCGAGTGCCATAGGATCTCCCTTTAGTGTGTGTGTCACTGCTATAAAAAAAACCCTTTCGAGAAGTTGGCTTTGCTACAACGCAATCCTCCAGCATAATTTGTGAGCGACCTCTAAACCATATCGAAGTCATAGATTCTGGATATTCCCGGCGTGAATAGGGATATTTTTCCGGCTAGGACCTCCGATTCTTCCTTGGGGGGAAGTAATGGTCCTTGAACGATTACCACGTGTTTCCACAATGGCTTGTGCCAATGGTGACCAAAGAGCCACTATACTACGTCATATTGCCTCGACCGAGAACGAAACGGAAGTAGACGACTACTTTGCAACTGTCTATTTTAAAAAGTGAGGTTATATTCTTCAAGTTTGAAACTTCATATCGAACAGCGCATGTTAGTATCACGTGCGGATAAATCTCACTTTGCATTCCGTTATTCGCGTCAAAGTGCCTTCAAATTCGCTGCACTGTCCTCCGCTTCAAAAATCCTTGAATTCAGGAACTGAACCGTATACTTCATCTTACGATAAACGTACTATTTGTTTTTAAATTCCACCGCGAACCCGCAGTAAGATATTGTAATCAATTGGTTAGAGGATAAATCACACTCTATATTCAACGTTTATAACTTAGTAGGTACCGTTTTATCGAGTGGTTGGCATGAATCGTCGTTTCAGCCCATAAATGCAATCATTGCTTTTTGGACTTTGGACATGCCTCGGGATAGTTTTGCTCCCGAAGGGCAATGCGAACTTTTCTATGAATTCGAGGGGAGACAGTGTATCCCTAATACCCTTTGTGTTGGGAATATTCCGATCCTGCCTTGCCCTGGGCTACATACCAGTTGCCTGGAGAGCAGTAACGGCGATTTTTATTCTCAAATCAGGGAAAGCGATCTACACCCAAACGAACCAATTAATCTATCTAGTTTTCTCCTGAAAACAATAGTAGACCGTCACGTAAGGGAGGTGGTGTTGGTGAGGACACTAATTCAGAACAAACAATAAGCTTACCAGGCGGCAAAGTCCACAGAAACGGCTCTTCATCACCTAGTTGATAGGGTACAGAGTACTTGATGGTGAAAAATACGCGCTGAAGGTTTTTCTAGATATCGAGGGCGCGTTTGACAACACCTCTTTTCAATCGGTCTGCCAGGCTGTGAACGGGCGTGGCGCTTGTCCTCTGTTGTGGGGTGGATAACGGCTATGCTATCAAGGCGCACAGCCAGGGTGGATATTGGCAGAGACTCTGTGGCGGCGAGGATAGCCAGAGGATGTCCCCAAGGTAGGGTTGTAACGTCCTTTCTTTACTGTCTAGTACTAGACAGCTTACTGCAGGAGCTGAATGAGGCTGGTTTATACACCCAAGCCTATTCTGATGATCTGATCATCATTATTGATGACCGGAACATCGGCGTAGAGGGAGACTCATGCAACGGGTACTACACCTGATAAAGAGATTGTACCAAGGGTCAACCCAGACAAGGTCGAATTAGTTTCTTAACGAGGAAACGTAGGCTGAGAGAAACTTTGTCAGTCATCTACATGTTCGGCAGGCCTTTGGCCTATAAAGAGTCAACTAAGCATCTCGGGGTCATACTGGACTCAAGTTGACCTGAAAGAAGCTTAGCAGGTTAGTAGCCGCATTAAGAAATCGAATAACGCTCTATGGGCTTGTAAAAGAGCCGTTAGAAGTACGTGGGGTCTACAGCCAAGACTCTTCCACTTGATTTATACAGGCATAGAATATGCGCAAGATGGCGGGCGAAGAACAACTAAGGAAAGACGATCCAAACGAAAAATGCTGTAAATATTGCAAAAGTAAATTTCAATCGGGTGTTAAGTGCTTATCGTGTAAAAGTGTTTATCATAGTTCATGTGCCCTAAGAATAACAGGGTT
This sequence comes from Pissodes strobi, assembly GCA_016904865.1. Taxonomy (NCBI): domain Eukaryota; kingdom Metazoa; phylum Arthropoda; class Insecta; order Coleoptera; family Curculionidae; genus Pissodes; species Pissodes strobi. The sequence goes on along the minus strand of JAEQML010067997.1, from coordinate 4,604 downwards.
AACAGTGCTTAGTGGTAGCAGAAACATAGTCAAATGCTGTGCATCACGCGATGATCAGCAAACACAAACGGATGACGGTTTTGACAATACCGAAAAGTGTTTTGCCGATAAGGAGTCAAACACGGATGTAGAGGTATTATCTTTAGAATTAAAGTACCTGAGCAAGCTACTGGATGAATCCGTTGAAAAATGCAATATCCTGAAGCAGAATAACGCCCTTTTACAAGAAAAAGTTGAGAGGTTAGAATCTGAATCTCAAAATATCCTGAAGAACAAGAAAAATGTCAACACAAAAAGGTAAACATAAACAATGCAACGGGAAAAAAAGGGGAGTGCGAAAACTCTCAAACCGAAATTCGAAGCTCCGCCGATCCTGAGCAAAGCAGCAAAAATGACGTTTATATACAGGCGCCAACTACTGTAGCAACGACATCGGATACAGTAGCACCACTTCAATCGCAAGACGAAGAAGAAGACGCGGAAGGTGGTTTTGAGACTTACCAAAACAGAAGACAGAAACGTCAAACTCATTTTCCACAATCGGAAGACGAAAAAGAAGACGGGGAAGGTAGTTTTGAGATTTACCAAAACAGAAGAAAACGTCAAACTCATTTTCATCAACAACAACATGGAAATGAAAAAGAGGATTATTATAATAATCAAAACATAGCAAAAAGGAGAAATTCAAATATTCGCTACGGCACTAGGGAGAACGAAAATGAATTTGAATCAGCTAAACGAAGCGGGGATAAGAAGATCTGGCTGTTTCTGTCGAAAGTAAGGGAAGGAATATCCGAAGAAGTGGTTAAAAATCACATCATGAAACACACCAAAGCCTCTGCAGAGGAGGTACACGCCAAGATATGCCAACCAAAAAAGCAAGTATCAAAAAAATTACGATTTATGATAGGAGTCAAACCAGAACTTAAGGATGATGTATACAGCGAGGCTTTCTGGCCAAGGGGTTAGTTGAAAGATTTAATTTTGCGCTAGGGCGTAATTTTTTTGGACCAAACCTAACCCCTAGTAGCGGGGACACATCTATTAGTAATTCATCAGATGATACAGGGCTGTCAGGTGATGCTAGCTGCCCTAACATTAAGCATACTGAAAAATGCAATGTGGAGAAAATAAAAACTCTCGGGGATGCCAGTGACAAACCAGAAAAGCTGTCGGTGTTCCATCTTAACACACAAAGTATGAATAATAAGGACCTAGAATTGGAAGTACTTCTTTCTACAATAATGCCAGATGTTTTCTGTACAACTGAACATTGGTTACAGGGAGATGACATAAGAAGCCTGTATTTTGATCAATATAAACTAACTAGTCACTTTGCAAGAACAGAATATAGAAGTGGAGGTACTGCGATATACTCAAGGACCAATTTAAAGGTTTTTAATAGTTCCATCAATAGCTTACCTATTGAAAAACACTGTGAATTTTGCATTTCAGAACCAAAAATTAAGAAAAACTCGTACTTGTTTATTGGCATATATAGAAGATCCCCATCAGGAGATACTGATATATTTCTTTCTACAATTTCAGAAGTTTTAGATGAGGTTTACAGAACAAACAGATACATAATAATAAGTGGCGATTTTAACATAAATTTTGCCATCAATAACGAACTCAGTCTTTCTCTATTACAACTCTTTTCCAGTTATGGCCTTCAACCTCATGTACAGGGATTCACTAGGGTGAGTGCTGTTTCTAGTTCTCAGATTGATAATATTTTTAGTAATATTTTAGATGAGGAGTTACTCAGCTGGGATATATATATTACAAACATATCTGACCACTATGGTCAAATCTTAAATTTTAATATTCCAAAACAACAAACTAAAGTTGAATATGTAAAAAAGCGATTCTTTACCCACCAAAACATCTCCACATTTGTTGGTTATCTTAAAAGAGAATCATGGACTCCTGTCCTAAGGGCCACAGATGTAAATGGAAAAATTACAAAATCTTTTTTAACATATTTTTTTTTCTACTATTTTGACTTGTCATTTCCAATTTCCTCCTCAAGAGTAAAAAATCATTGCCAAAGTTGGGTAAACACTGAAATAAAAAGATACTCTGCTTATATTAAAGATCTATTTGTATGGTACAAACAAACAAATAGTCAATATAAATGTGAGAGAAAGCAATATCGACAATTCATATCAAGCTACAAAAGGGGGATTAATGATAATAGAATCACTAATTCTAACAACAAAGTCAAAACAGCTTGGAATATTTTCAATATTGAATCTAATAAAAAAGGATCATAACGATACACCAGGTATCGTTACGATTGGAGAAAGATGAGCCTACGGAAGATCCTTCAATTGTCACAGAGTTATTTAGTAAACAGTTTAACATACCACTGTCATCTCCTATTAATACAATGTCAGAACATCATAGTGACATTCCAACTTTGTTCCTTTCACCCACAGATCGACAGGAGGTTTTTAGAATAATGATGGGTCTTCCAAATAAGTTCTCAGCCGGGCTTGATGAGGTACCAGTCTATGTTCTTAAGCATGTGAGTGCGTTTGTGTGTGAGCCACTCGCACACATGATCAATGAGTGTTTTTCTGCAGGAATATTCCCAAACGACCTTAAAAAAGCTAAAGTGGTTCCCATTTTCAAAAAGGGCCATCGATGCGACATTAATAATTATAGACCAGTGTCACTGCTGCCATCATTGTCGAAGGTCTTTGAGAGCGATCTATACTAGAATCATAAACTTTCTAAGTCATCATAATATTTTAAAAGATAATCAGCACGGTTTTAGGCCAAATAAATCAACAGAGTTAGCAATATTCAAGACTATTGCATATCTAATGTGTGGAGTCGATAGAGGCGAGAGGGTCGCTGATCTGTATTTTGATCTGTCAAAGGCTTTTGACACCATTGATCACCGGTTACTTCTCGACAAACTAGAGGGGTATGGACTGAGAGGTGCGTCTGCTTCACTAATAAAATCATATCTTGCAGAAAGACAACAATCTGTTTGTGTTGCCAGCCATGGTAAGCAGTGGTTTTCCAGGGCTGTGGAAATGAAGCAGGGAGTGCCTCAAGGCTCTATATTGGGCCCAATTTTGTTTCTGCTCTACGCGAACAGTCTCCCTGACGACTTTACCTCGGGACTGGTGTGCCAGTATGCCGATGACACATCGGTTATATTGGCGGGCTCGTCTTTGGGAGTCCTGTCTGGAGCATGTTCGAGTGCAGCAGAGCAAATGCAGAGATGGTGCAAATCAAACTGCCTGAGACTTAATGCTGATAAGACTGCTCTTGTTTCTTTTGAGAAATCTTCGGCAAGGAATGTATCACTCTACGCCAAACTTAATGGAAAATCCATATCAGTTGTCAACAGTGTTAAGTTTCTGGGGGTTATCATCGACTCAAACTTGAGTTGGGAGGACCATATCTACTCTTTGCAAGCCAGGCTGAACAGTATGTGTGCATTAATACGCAGGTTGAGGGATTCACTCTTTGTAGAGAGCATTCGTACTTTTTATTTTGCCTCTGTACAGTCGCTTATAAATTGTGGGATTCTATTTTGGGGCTCCACAAAGCATGCAGTAACTATCCTTAAGACCCAAAAGCGCATCGTTAGATGCATACTAAAACTGCACCCCCGATCTTCATGTAGACCCCATTTTGGTAGCTTGGGCTTTTTAACTGTCCCTTGTCTATATTTCCTCGCTCTAGTCATGTTCGTTAAAAAAAATCCTCATTTATTCTGTACCAACTCAGACTTCTATTCTGAATCTATGACGATTGTAACTAGGAACAGGGCTGGACTTAGTATCCCTACTCACAACTCAACTTTTTTTGAGAGAGGTCCTCACTATCGTGCGGTCAAAGCCTATCAGTCTTTGCCGGCAAATTTAAGGGGAATTGAAAATAAGGATAAGTTTCGTAAGGCTGTGATGCTGTTCTTGCAAGGTGAAGGTTTTTACTCTTTTAATTTTGATTTTTAAATGTGGGTGTGATGTCTCACAAATATGTTATTTTACTTTATTGTCACATGTATCTTTGTATAGTTACAGAGTAGTATTAGGTTATTTTAATCCATTTTAAATCTGTAATATTTGTAATTCTCGGTAGGCTAGTTATTTGGTAAATTTTAATGATTAGTGTCAAAATTGTAATTGTGTGCTTGTCACAAAATCTGCTTCTTGACGTTTCTTTGTCATTGTCAAAAATGAACTTGTTGGAAATAAAGGATATTATTATTATTATTATTATAGTTCGCCCCATTATCACTTACAGGGTCATCGTATGGTTGACTTTTTTATGGCAGTGACACACATACTAAAGGTAGATCCTATGGCGCTCGACGAGCGGTGTGTGTGCGAAGATGTTGTTTGGCACGGGTCCTGAATAGTTGTAGGCTGTAATTAGGGGGAAACAGATGTCCTGGGAGTGAGTTCCTCAGTGATGCAGTGCGCCAGACAAAGGAGTTCTTGTAAAGCGATGTTCTAGGTGTTTCCAGTTGTACGACGAATTGGTGCGCTCTTGCCGTCTGACAGGCGCTGCCAGGGGCGGGATGAGTGGGGTCAAATCCTGGGGACATCTGCCATGAAAGTATCTGTAAAACAGGAACA
>MU194570.1:2510-18619 GCA_016904865.1 Pissodes strobi | reverse complement strand
CATTAATATCGCTGAGACTTATCCAAATTGATGCCATAAGGTCAGTTGGAGCAAGTGCGACAACTTTGAAAGGCGAAAAAATACTTGTTTCATTTTGAAAGTTGCACCCAATTTGTTTGGGTATTCTTCAGGTTATTTGTAATTATTGACTTTGTGGATATGAACCTTGTAGCAATAAAATTAATTTTTTTGAAAATGTATTTTAATTTTGAATATTCAAAATCGCTCTTACCCCATCTTTTGGGGCAAGTGACTCTTACGCCGTAGACGGAAAATTTGGAGGTACCACGCCCAAAAGCCGTTAAAGTCATTAAAAAACCAAAAGGTCATGGGGTCCCTTGTGACCAATATATTTATATTTAAAAATAAGAAAAATACGAAAAACGAATAAGAAACGTAAACATGATGAATGTTATTTACACTAAATCAAACCAGTTTTTCCATGGATATAAATAAGTATATAAGTTGATCAGCAGTGGATCGCAGAAGAACTCAAATTATGTAATTGTAATAAGCATTTTATCAATGCAGATGATATAAACATAGCATATAAAAATCTGTTGAAAAATATTTAAATTTCAAACAGTAGTTCTTTTTTAAGCAAATCACTATTTTCTGCAACTTTGTCAATTATTGCGTCGCTGTCAATCTCATTTAGAGTTTGCTTTTCTACTACCATGCTTCTAAACTATTTTCACTCAAAGTGCATCTGAGTCTATTTTTAATAAATTTTAAAGATCAGTTGAGAATGACCTCGCACAGGCAACTTGCGATGTCGGTAGCCTTAATAAATATCTATAGATTTTCCCTAGTGAGTAGGTAATATTATGGAGCAGTCCACTTGGACTCGTACGATTCAGTTTACCGGTATTTTTCCCAGTGTCCACATGGGCCAATCCGCCCCTGGCTAAGCAAATACATAAAGGAACATAAACATAGCTATTTTATTTCGGATTAAACAGTTTACTGCTACAAAAAAATCAAAAAAGTATCCAGTATTTATAAAAAATAGGTCGTCTAGGTATAGTTAGTAATATTAGAAACAAATTTTTACTGGATATTATACAGTGTGGCGCAAAATTATGGAAACTGCCATTTTACTCGGAATCCCCTGTATCAAACGGCTTCAAATTCCGGATATAGGCATAAACAATGATTTTGCATTCACTAGTGATATCTGCGACGTTGTCAGACCTACCGTTTACGAAATATTGACATTTAGTTTCGATTTTCATAACCATGTATTTATATTTTTTTCCGATACCTCGATTAATTTAGAGTATCTATGTATTGATAAAAAAAAATAGTACTTTGAGCTTATATACGTCTCAGGAAAAAACGGTCAGTTTTTGTAATGGTACCGGCTATCTTTGTATACCTTACTAGGAGTCACAGTAAATGATAAATAAAAAATGTCAAAATGTCACTGTCGTGTTTTCTCGTACTGTCCTATTGCCACATTTCTTTTATTGTCTGGAAAAACTATTTTTGAGAAAAATAAATTTACACGACTTTTTATTCAAATAACTCGTTAAACACACAAACACACAACACATGATACAAAAAATCTAAAATCAGTTAGGAGATTCCAAAAAAATTGTATGTACTGTTCATGGAAGACAAAGTAAGAACTGGTCGACTAAAAAGTGTAAGAAATGATGCAAAAAGTTCAGAAACCTTACAAATGTTTATCTAATGCTCATACGCTACAGAAAGAAATGTTGAACAAGAAATAGATGTTAGTCATGTATCGATTGAAATTTTTTTTAGATGCACATAGATTTCACATTTACAAAATAATAGTGAAAAATAATAAAGGCTTAAGTAATACAGTAACAAAAAATATTAAAATACATAAAATCTCTCTTAATAACATGGTTTTTATCTAATTAAATGTTCAAAATGTTTTCCTTGTGCTGCTTGGCAGTGCGCAAGTTGAAAATAAAATTTTTGTATGGAATTTTGGATTATCTCCGCAGACACTTCTGATGCATTGTGGAGAATCCGATTTCTTAAGTCTACAAGATATTTAGGTTTAGTTTTATAAATTAAATTTTTAAGTTGGCCCCAGAAGAAGTAATCCAAAAGCGAGAGACCGGGCGACCTTGGCGGCCATTGTTACAGGCAGTTTTGTCCGGCGTATATTGATGCGTAAATCACCCTAGAATTTGTCATCCTTCACATGGTCCCGCACGCATTCGTGGGTAATAACAAGAAGACCCTCGTAGATATGCCGGCCGACTTGGCTTCGTCGCTCTCTCGATCGAGCAATTTTAATAAGTCCGCGCTGCGAAACGATTCGGTTTTCAACAAATTGAATTAAGCGCGTGAAGATTAAGTCGATGGTAGAAGGCTTTGTTTCCGGCTCCGTAACATACTGTTTTGGGATTGGTTGATGAGATTGAGGGTCGCACGCATTTATTTTAATTGTCTATGAATAATTGGGAATTCTATTAATTGAAGTGGCTTAATGACAATGCCCTTTTGGCTACTCTTGGTAGTTTTTTTTGAGGATGACTGTGCATCGAAATCCTAGGTTTTTATCGTTTAATTCCCTTGGATGAATTATAGAGACATGTGATCAACCAAGCTGGATATTCATTGGTTGGGCGAGTTTTTTTCGAGGTGGGAATCTTCGTGCCGTCTGCTGTTGTTCGGTTTTCGGTCGCTTGGGTCACTCTTTTACGACGAACTGAGTCAAGCAGTCATTTTTAGACGCCGGCGCCGGTTGGAAACAATTGTGATTTTTACCTGTTAATGGGATTTTTCTGATCGGGTCATTTTAACAGTTTCAGTCTACAGTTGTAACTTATCTTTTCGTCAGTGCTGGTGTCTGAAACTGCCCTTTGTAGGATTTGAGTGCTGCTTTGCAAGGTGAGTTGAGTTTTTTGTGCATTTTTTTGTCTCTCTGTTAACGGCATCATTTTGTGACCCACGTGGGCGGATTTTTAATTCCTTTTTAATCTCTTACAGAAGCCCACTTGCCCAACTGAAAGTCGTCTAGCGTTAAGCAACTGGCTACCCCCCTACACAGGTAAATTATTGTTTTTAAATTCTGATTTCTCTTTTTCCTTGATGGTTGATTTTGATCACCGAATTATAATGCTCGTCCATTAAGAGTTACGTGTAGTATCTACCTTGAATACGTGTTCTTTCACAGGGGACTACCGTTGGGTTAACGACTACTGTTGGGTTTACTTCTACTGTGAGATCTATTGCTACCGTCGAGTTGTTCTTTATCTACGAGCATCGTTAGCGACAGAGTGTTCCTTGGCTACGCCTCTCTAGCGTACCACCTGTATAGAGCCTTGCAGTGCCTCGCTCGTCAAGGAAGTCTACTTCCTACCGTGAGCAGTTCTTTCTGGAAGCTGCCTGAGGAGTTACTCATCGGCAAAGTGAGCAATTTCCATTTTATTTTTTTTCATTCATCTATGTTGCGGCAAATTTGTGTAATTAACTACCATCTCTCATTATAATTTTTTTTAGCTTTGTTTTCGAACAAAGAATAACTTTTTTTACTTGCCTCTTTCTCCTTAATTAAGGCAACATTTAGTCATTCATATTTTCTTTTGAATGAACTTTGAATTTTTGGGCAGTCTTGTCGAGCCTGAAATACTTGATTTTTTTTACCTAATTAAATTCTGAAATTTGTTTTTAAATGAACTTTGAATTTTTGGGTAATTTTGACGAGCTTAAAATGCTGGCTTTTATTTAATCAAATTCTAAAATTCAGATAGATCCGCTGATCTAGAGTAAATCAGATTTTGGATCGATTTTTTTTTGAACTGTTAATTGACTGACGCAATAACGTTGTAGGTCGAACTAGTTTATTATTGTTCTCAATTTTCACGATTTCTGGCTTACGTTGGATAACCGTAGATCAGATCACTACTAGTTTCCTAGTGGACTTTGCGTTATTTTTATTTGTTTTTTTTTTTATTGCGGCTTTTGATTTTCTTTACTCGAACAGATGGTTTATTATCTTTGTCCTACTGGTAACTTGATCGTGGGGTAAATTGCCATATGTTAAGGTCTGTAATTAATTGCAGGCTATAATAACGCCACGTCTAACTAGTTTATTTATATATTGTATTTGCGGCAGTGATCAACGAAACTTAACTGAACTGAATAACAATAGTTAGTTAGTTGTACGGCATACGTGACGGATCATGATGCGAGACCCGTGAATTAGTCTTTAATTACTCGAGCTAATTGAACTGAGAAGTTATTCTCAGTATCTGGCTTTCAACACATATTTCTGACGGTTTTTTTATTAATGCTTTAAGCGATCGTCATCAATTACAATTAAATATTTCGGAATTTGTTTAGAGTAAGGGTGTGAATTATTTCACCGAGTAAAGCCTACCTTTAAGAATACAGTGTAACCATAAGAATTGACTACTGATATTTTCTTCAACTTAATCTGTTTTTTTTTCTCCCTCCTGACCAGCTGTGATATTTTATTATTAGGTAATAAAACCAGTCCTTGTTTGTTTATTTGCCTGTTTTATTTAATTGATTTTTTTATCGTGACTGAAGGAAAGGCCCATTACAGTAAGTATCTGTTCCTTTTATTATTTTGCGCTCAATAATTTAATTGAATCGTTCTTGACTTACCTGTGATTAATATTCGAGTATTTGTCCATCGTTTACTTTAGTTATTTTTGTTTAATTTTTGAGTATTTGTTCTCATCGACTTTAGTTTTCGGTTAATTGGGTACTTGCTTTATACCGACTTTGATTTAGGTTAATTTTCGGGTAATTATTTTTTTTTCATTATTAATACTGATAAATTGCTAGTATACATATATATTTAATCTAATTTTCTATCTTATTTTTATTGTTTTATTGATCGATTCTCCTGATAGAAATAAATAACGATTTTTTTTGGTATTCATTTATTTTGTCGCAAAGCTTAAGCTAAAACGAGTTCCATATTTCAACTTTGGGGGTAATTCTCGCTTGTGCTGTCTAAAAGCCCGTGGCGCCTTAAATAAAGCAACCCGCATTCTACTACTTCGGCATTTGAGCTAGGGCCTAATTTATACTCTCGGTGACAGCTCGTTTTAACCTACGCATTGACATACTTTATTTCAATATCTAATTTTAAATTCTCAAAATTAAAATTTTTCTTTCGATATGAGATTATTCACTCCCAGTCAGCCATTAGAAGGACAAAAAGAGCGTAATACCATTCAATAGATCCTCTTCTACCTATCCATTTATTGGGAAACGTCCTATCCTAGTATTCCCTCACTACATTGCTATGTCTTTTTGCAATCAAATGTTAGCAAAATTTGGCGCAGCTAAATTTTGAATTTCTGGTATACTTAAATTTTGAAGAAGGTCTAAATAATTTTCTGTTGTTAAATTTCCCTCAATAAAAAATGGCCCAACAATTTGTGTTCCAAACATTTAGTTTTTGAGTATGTTGAGTCCTTACTTCTCTCATCCAATGCGGATTTTCATCAGACCAGTACCTGCAGTTATGCCTATTCAACACACCATTTAGCATGAAGGTGGCCAGAGCTCTGAAGGTGGCCTCATCCGTAAAAACAATGTGCTAAGAAAAATTTTGGTTTTTATCCAACTTCCTCATCATAACATCGCAAAACATCATTCTCCTATCAAAATCATCTTCAGAATGTTCTTGAACCAAATGAATTTTGCAAGGATATAATTTATTTGCATCTAAAATCCTTTCAATTGATGCATGACTAACATCTACTGCTTGTGCAACATTTATTACTGAAGTGTGTGGGTTTTCGACGAACATCAGTAATGTTTCTAAGCTTTTTGTTTCATTTGTTGCACTTTTTGGTCGACCGATTTTTATTTTGTCTTAAATAGTACCATTTTCTTCGAATCTCTTGATGGGTTTTTGAACAGAAGATTTAACAATAGGGTTGCGATCCGGGAATTCATCGATAAATAAATTCGCAACCTCTTGAAATGACCTCACGCGATGTCTATATCCTCGCATCATAAGAATTATGATCCGCTCTTTTTCATTTAAGTGAGCAATTTTACTTCTTATAACTAGCAAAACATTTGGCAATTTCACCATGTCAATTAACACGAAACTGACATTTTGACGTACTGGTGAATTTTAGTAACATATACAAAAGTAGCCGCTATCTTTACAAAAATTAATAATTTTTTCCTGGGACGTAGATGAGTTAAAATCATTTTTTTTATCAATACATACTCTAAATTAATCGAAGAATCCGAAAAAAAATATAAAATACATGGTAATCCATAAGAAAATCACTAATAAATGCAAAATCATTGTTTACGCCTATACCCCAAATTTGAAGGCGTTTAATACCAAGTAAAATGGCCGTTTCCATACTTTTGTGCCACACTGGCACAAAAGTATGGGAACTTACTTCACCTCTACGACCAATTCTGGGTGTAGGCAATATAGAAATACTCTGGAAAATCTGGAAACATCTGAAACGTCTTCAATTGTAGGAAAAACAAAAATTGTTTTCTTCTTCTTCAGAAAACTACTTTTCCTGGAATATTTAACAGTAACTTCCTCGTTACATATCTTGATGACTTGTGCTATATAGTGTTTGGTAGCTACCAACTAACAAACTAACCCAAACTTTATTAGCACCCACTCATCAACTTTCAGATTTGAGAAATGTTTTGACAAAGTCTCTAAAACTCTGTATTGGTCGCCTTCTGCTTTGCCTATTGTCTTTAGGTAGTATTTTACCGAGCAGTGTCCAGTAAGCAGTTCGGTGACAGTTCACAGTTCTAATATTTGCTATGTTCATGTCGAAGAGCAAGAGCTGCTCTTTTCGCAGAAATGGTGATAAACCTTTTCGCCTGTCTTAGTCCTGTAGTGTTTTTCCAGTAGGACGACATTTGGTGTTTTTCCCATTTGTTTAGTTCTTCGGTGATGTGGCTCTTCATAAGGCCACAGTAGGGCTCTTGACCATAATATGGTGTTCCAGCTCCTTCTTTCGCAAGGCAGTCTGCTTTTTCGTTACCCTCTATGGCCAGGTGCCTGGTTGCGTGTTGCTAATTGTTTTAGGGTTTGCTTGCATTGCCAGACTAGCTTTGACACGCACTTGAAAGCTTTTAGAGCTGTTAGAGCAGCCTGTTTGTCTGAGAATATGTAGTTGTGCTTTCTGTGAAGTCCTTGTGGGAGGCACTCTTCTGCACATATATTTGTGGCAAGCACTTCCGTTTGGAAGATGGTCACAGCTGTACCACAGCGATGCGTTGTCGGCCTGAGGTAGTTTTTACTCTCCCATGATTGGCAATCAATCAATAACATTTATTTTTAAATTTTCGTTACAACTTTTACTAATACTACTACTAATGTCTAATTGTCCTGTCTCCGAGAGCTTCTCGCGCACATCACTCGTCGAGCCGATGTTTAGAGCACATGCCTTATCCTACACAGTAGGGGACAACAGACCCAGCAGCACAATAGCAATCCTGTGGGGTATATCAGTTTACATAGGCCTGGCCTTTCAAACGTCTTGACATTTATGCTTTGTCCTAAGGGATATTAGCTACTTGTACTTGTGTTGCTTTATTTAGATTAAGAGAGATCTGTAGGAAAACTTTAATCAAAAAACCTACTTTGTAATGACAGACACAACATAGATATTATACATATTTACAGTTGACGCTAAATTTATGAATACATATTAGCAAATGCAGTTAAAATTCATTGAATTTTGCTTATATGTTATAATTTTTTATTCCATTGGTAAAAAAGTTCAAAGATGTTTGAACTGTTGCTTGTTTGTTACCATTACAGGCCTCGAGAAGGCTTGCGTAGTGTTCAAGTGCCTTGATTAACTCGTCTAAATTGACGAGTTCGTTAATCTTTTCAGTAACCGTTTGAAGACGGTTGAACATATTGACCGTTTGTTGGTCCATAGGGAGCGGATTGCTATTGTTACTTACGGGTTTGTTGTTTATGTCGGCAGCATTCACGTTTCGTGCATTTGCACTCACACTTACACGATTTCGCGCTAGTGACGGGAAGTCTTTGTCGTAGTCACCTCTTCTTTCTTCTGCATTCCTGGTACCTTGCCATGCTGGACTTGCTGGTGGCGACGCTGGCTTGAAGGTCTTAGCTGTAGCTCGCTTCGGTGGTTGTAGTTGGTCAACCTTGTAGTTGTAAATCGGGCATTTTGGGTCTATGGCCCTGTGTGCCCCACTGCAGTTTGCGCACTTCATTGTGTCGCTGGTGCACTCAATGATTTGGTGGTTACCAGCACATCTTGAGCATTTCCACTCTCTCTTGCAGTAGGTCCAAGCATGGCCAAGCCCTTGGCAACGCTTGCATTGCATTATGGGTCGTGTTTTCTTGCGGTAGTCCCATGAAATCCTGACTTGCATTAGTGTTTTGCACTTTGCATTCAGGCGTTTCACGGTTATTCCTGCCTCGGTTACTACCATGATACAATAAACGGAAGGTATGATACCTAACCGTCTCAAATTCGTTCGCTCCGCGCATTGACGTCATTGCGTGATTGGCTTCTATTGAAATGCATACGTTTATAGGCACATAATCATTATGTTTTACCTATTTTCTCTATTTTTTAGGAAAATTTGTGTCCTGGATGAAATTAAAAACTAATTATTACATATTAATACTATAAAAATAGTAATAAAAAAAATAATATTCAACATAACTTTTATGATGAATGGATCAAAATAGTTGTATTAAAAACAGCATCTTTTGAGAAACGTAATAAATTTTACTTTTATCTAAAAAAACGTTTATTGAGTATTGGCCAATCGACAGCAAAAAAAAAGGAAATCGATAATAATATTTTTTCTTAAATCATAATTTTAGTCATCTTTCTTTTTTTAGAAATTGTTAAATTTATCAAATCCTGATGGTAGCAAGACCATTAGAGATGGAGTAAAATTTATTTCACATTCCTATCTTAACTTTTCAAGAGCTATCTGACGGTACTAATTAGCAGGTGGTATCATGGGTACAAAATCTGGTACATCGGTAGGTACCACTGGCAGGTGGTACCATGGGTACCAAATCTGGTACCACGGTAGGTGCCATTGGCAGGTGGTACCATGGGTACCAAATCTGGTACCTCTGTAGGTACCATCAGTTAGCACCATCAGATTGCTCTTGGAAAGTTAAGATAGGAATGTGGAATTAATTTTACTCCATCTTTAATGGTCTTCCTGCTACCAATGTGAAAAGAAGCCATAGTACCGATTTTCAACTGTTTATAGCTGTGAAACTACTAACTCTAGAGGTATAACATCAGAGAATCCAAAAATGTAATAAAATATAGGTTGTTTCATTTAAAAAAGTGTAACTTTCTTTGACCACCCTGTATATAAAAAAGTAAAGATTAAAAAAATACAAAAAAGTAAAGATCGTTTTACTAGGAACAACTTTTGTTTTTAATTTTTTTTGCAACCATCGTAGTCATCGAGATAAGGTATAGGCCTGTCTTAAACGGGCCACCCTGTACATAGTCATCTTTCTCAAAATGTTTTGAGCAAATACGTGCAGAAGTTTTATTAAATTTATCCTTACGAAAACACAGGTGAACCCATTTACTACACATATTTTGTCTTTGGGAAAAGTGAAACACCTTATATTCCTATCAAAGTTTTTGCCTTGGTTATCCACCTTACATCCGTTCACAGCACACCTCATAATTAAACGCTTTTTAATTAAAAATACCAACAAACATCGTCTAGGGAACAGTAAAGTCAACAAAATTTAAATCTAAAACATACGAATCTCAAATGCAAAGCACACGTTCGTTCATGTTGTGAATGCCGACCGGCGCGCAGCGCCAAACAAAGCTCGCAATGACGTCACAGACGAATCGTCGCCTGCGCGATATCATACCTTACGTTTATTGTATCATGGGTTACTACTAGGTATAGGGGGTCTCTTGTCTTTTTCATGAGATGGATGTATTTTATATTCATGTTATATTCCTCGATCAGAGCGTTCCTTATCTCGTGAGGCTGGAACCCTCCGTCAAGGCCTTTCAGGACGAACGCGTGTGTTTTCTCCGTCTTTTCTGCGTAGGAGTGGTACGCCAACTGTTCGTTGTCGAACATACGCTTAAGGTTAGTCCAGTTTTTTGTGTGTTTGCACCATACGATGACTGAATTTCTGGTGTACTTGAGCGTATAGTCGTTTATATTGGCTGCCCGCAGGCTACCCGTAAACTCCTGATGATTGCTTTGTCCACCTTGGATGACTATCGGTGGTGGAGCGGTCGGTTTGGTCCGAATTGTCGTTTTTGACTTCACTCTCGGTCGAGTTTGCTCTGCTGTTCGTGTAGATGCTTCGGTAGCTGTGTCATCTTCAACATTGTCTGTTAGAACGTCAAAGCGATTGCTTGTTTTGACTGCGGGCTCATAAACTTGCTTGATACTACGCTTAAACTTCATGTTTTTCAGCGGTATCTTGAATTTTTCCGTCGATGTAGAAGCGTCCGAGGGTATATCCATGGGCGTGTTGTTGTGAAGTCGATGGCAGCAAAAAACTAGCGATGTTTTTTCTTGCCTGTTCGACTATGCTTGCAGTTTCTGTCGTTGTGGTTTCAGCGACTTTTTTCTTTTTCGTGTATGTAGGCGAAGACTCGCTCTTGCTTTTTGCCAACCTTACTGTGGGTGTTGGGGTTTCTTCACCCGCTGCCCATAGTCGATTTTGGCTTCTGCCTTTAAAGTCGCTCTGGTTTTGATACGCCTTGGACGCGTATCAGCCAGATGTTTCTTGCCTTTGTAAAATGCTTGTTCTAGCTCTTCAGGAGACGCATCGTTGTCCTTTGAGTAGAAGTTGTGCCAGTGACGGCACTCACGGCAGTTATATCTTATTGCATTCGATGTTAATTCTGCAATCATTTTCTGCAGTTCATTATACGTGCGTGTCCGCTCGCTAGTGCTCGATCCCTCGGACACTTCGCTGCGCGTCTGGGACATTTCCTGTACGTCACTGTCCGACATTGCCGTTTAAAAACCCCGGGGGTCCGTCCCCGGTAAGCTTGAAAACTATGAGACTTTTAGTCCACTACCTGAATCCTATGCGAATTCAGGCTAGACCATAAAGAATATAGGCACAATACTGCTGTGTAACTATATACCCGTAAACGAATATAAAACACGTGAGGGCTCGACTTTCAGGAGACCCCTCGAAATCATCTCTGTTTCGTCCGGCGGTTCAAAACAGAGTCCCCATGATTGGCGATTATCAATAACCACTGCGAATGGGACAACTAGGGCCAACATGACCGTCATTTGGTCACTTGGTTTTCTGGCATTTTCCAGCGTTATTTCTTGAAAGATGCGCAGATGACCAGTCTCCAGGCTTGAATTTGCCTATTTGTAATAGCCTGATAATCGCCTCCCTCTTCACACTGAGATTAAGAGGAGGTATGTTCAGCATTACCTCTACGCTAGGGCACGTTGATATTGCCACTGGTAATCCCAGACATATCAGCCTTTGCACTTTATTAAGTTTGGTCCGAGCGGTGACCTGCTGAGTTTTTGACCATCATACCAGCGAGCCATAGGTCGCCGTGTGCTTTATTATTGTTCGGTAGATCCAATATACCATTTTTGGTTTTAGGCCCCATGTCTTGCCAACTAGTTTGCGGCATGTCCAGATTGCCGCCGCGCCGTGGCTTTAGAGATTCTGTTTTCTAGATGCTTGATCTAGGTAAGTTTACGGTCCAGTAAAAGTGTAAAAAGTTAACTGTGTTCCGTGTAGGATAGGCGCTCTCAGAGAAAGTACCTTGGGCTAATTTGTTTAGAGATAAATCATCATTCTCGTCGGAAATTGACTCGGATACAACAGGTTTATTTTTTTAGTGTTTGTCTTTATAAACAAATCTTTATCTTTAAGACGCAGCAATACCTCCTTAGTGGTTACAACTTCAGCGCCATTGCAAACTTTCCCTCTCTTTTTCGGTTCGTTTAGGTTTGACTCCGATCTTTTCATATTACTTAACAAACGTTTTTGAAATGTGTTAGCAGTTTCAGATTATTTACTTGTTCACTGGATTTCTTTAATAGCTGCAACTTCCCTGTTGTTATTGACATCATTAATATTTTTTTTCCTTAGAGTCTTAGCTTCCTCACTATTTTTAGCCTCTCTAATAATATTGTTGCATTCATTAGCGGCATTTGTCACTTCAGGGGCTGCCACTTCATGAACTCCCCATATTTTTAGAGCTTCTGGGTCATAATTCTCATCTGGTATGATATTATTGCTGAATGGATAAATTCTTCCTTTCTTAAAACTATTCTTAATTATTTCAACACTGGTATCGACCCATACTGAGCCTATTAATTCTGAAAACTGTCTTTTCGTAATCTTCATCTCTGGATTTCTTCTTTGCCAAGCGACCAGTTTGGACCGCAAGTATCTTTAAGGATCAAAAACTGCTACGTCCAGCGGCCGAAGCAAATGTGAAGAATGTGGCGCTAATTTCCGTATAACTATATCTTCAGCAAAAGCCATTTGAATTACTTCAACCGTAAATTAGGAGTACCGTTCTTCTCTATCGTTTGTAACGAATTTGTGGTGGAAGTAATTCGCAAATACTTCTGATTCCATCCAATCTTGCCTTGTGGCTGCATACAATGTTCTTGATAGACAAAACGATCGGCAATAATTGCTGTTGTTTTACTATTGTTAAGTTCTAAGCATAATGCTTATATGATGCAATATTGTTTTCATTCCCTTCTCTGGAGGAAATAAACTGGTGTGCCTCCTTCCCAACCATAGAGTATTTTGCGAATATATGTTTGCTTTAGTGAAAAATGTTACCAAAGCCGTGGATAAGAACAGCTAGGGCTAACGTTTCAATATTTAAAACAAAGAATCTCAAAACTGAGCGAGGCCAAGCTGAAGAGGAGAGCAACTTTGAGAATTATTTTCCAAATAAACCATTTTATTCTAATTCACTTATTGCTTATTGATATGCTTTGTTAATTTTGTTTGATTTTTAAATCATTATTATACTGAAAAGTATTTAACAATTAAGGACAATAATAATTATTAATAAATTTAATCTAATTGGATTCGAGACGATAAGAGGGAGCATAGTAATTTTAGGGGCTATCTATGTGAAATGATAGAAAATGTCTAATATAATTTCTGAGTTTTGCGGAAATAGTTCCTTAAGTTTTTGTATTCTGGACCGAGATATAATTAGATATAGTTGAACATTTTTCGACTAAAGTGATAAATTCATTTTCAAAAACTTATATCACGATTTATATAGGTGTATAAAGATTAAATATATTTCTTTCCTCATCAATGATTGCTTATCTAGGAAATTATTTAGGCAGGCGTTTTTGCTATAAGAAGTCGCATCACGATTTAACCGTAATAACGAAAGTGTCCTGGATGCTATAATAGTTGCTTAAAAATCACAGTTGACGCAATGTATTTATTGTGAGTTATTTAATTCGTTGTGCATTTTACATATGTAACAATTGATATCAAAAGAGAATTTAAATTTTATTTTGCTTAAGTTTGTCAGAGCAATTTTAAATACAACTTCTCAATGTGAGAATGTTTGATCATGTACACATTATAAAACATATTTTGTTAGGCGTTTGATTTTATGTATTAGATTTGTCGGCTTGATCTTTCCAATCAAAAATCTCCTGTGGATGTATGGTTTTGGATTAACTTATTATATAGTATCCTACATTATAATACCTATTTATAAGCTTGGTTGACATCTTTTTCTACGACTGTTTAATAATTTGCTTATTATTTATTAGTTTTTAATAGATAATAACACCTATTACTTACCCGTTAGTAATAAGTCATTACTCATGGGTTCAATTAATCAAATTATCCATGCCTATAGTGAAATTATTATAAGCGCTAAAAATTAACTAATTCATCCATATTATTATAAAGAACATATTTTTAAAACGATTCATATGTATAGTTATGATCAAAAACGGTAAAGTTGAAAAGTGCCTAAATATAAAAAGAATCCCTAAAATCACATCAATTGTAATAGGCCAGTCAAATTAGGGTCTATTAAGGGGGTAACTTGGAAAAAAGTGTTGGAGAGCTAATTATTGTTTTGAATGAAGAGTGAAGGCTGTGTGCATGTACGAAATGTACTAAATGAAAAACTTTTGTATTCCATGCAAAAATTTTAATCCAAAAAGGACGTCTAATCAGCGTAACAGAGCGCTTTCGGCCTTAGCCATCATCAGTGTTACTTGTCAGTTGGAACAAAAGATATCCACAAGAGGCACAAACAACATCAAAACGACAACGGTCACATCAAAATTTAAAAAACACTCTACATTATAAGAAAGGTTCACATAATTTAAACATTTAACAAATTAAAGCCAGACGTGGAAACCACGCTTTGATGGTATGACAAACATGTCTCTGTCGACAAGCTTCATTCTTACAAGTATTAGAGAGCATTAAATTCTGCGTTGAATGACTGCTCCATTTATTTAATTCAGTCCGAAATCGATGGCCGAAATAAATATTTTTACCAACTTTGCTGGAAAACGCATTATAGTGACTTTCAATTGTTCGTCACACGGAAACGACCATTCTAATATTCTTACACACCCTCTTTGAACTGAAGGGCACATAGTCACCAACGTTTGGTTCACGACTCTCTATGAAAACTGACTCGTGATTATTTGGCACTTTGTTAGGGTTCGTGGTATCATCTTCTCCGTAACCTCGGATAGAAAAGAGAGAAATCATTGGTAGGAGTAATATACCCATTATTGTATCGATTGGGCATTACTGAGTGATGGGCATTTATTAGCCGAAAGGGAAATTTTAAGCGTACAGGAATTTTAATATATACCTGACTGATCCAGATCCTCAGTCAACAATTCTACGTCATCTTCGTTAAGGACGACAGGCGAGATATCATCATCATCAGGCGCGTTGGAGCATGAGTGTCCCTTGCATTCAAAGCAGATTGCCCGGATTACCGAACATTTCATTCCTGATTCCTGCTTTCCGGCAACTGCAACGACCTCGGCATCCCGTAGAGCAGGGGTGGCCAACTTATCGATCGCGATCGACGAGTCGATCCCGGCTTTAGCCCTGGTCGATCTGGAAAGCTCAGTGTCTTGAATTTAGAACTACAAAGTAAAAACAAACCAATATCAAAAATGATGAGTTCTGTTGCAGCATTCAAGGGTCAAGCAGAATGTATGATATTGTAAATATAAATTGTACGTGTCCGGGTTATATTCTGCCCAATCCTGTCTCTGCCTGTTCTGTGGTTGACCTGCATATACCTATTTAATTTTCTCTTCGTTTATGTTGAGGACTACATTTCTGGTTTCTTTTTCTATTTTTCTAAACATCTCTTTAATCTTCGTAGTACTATTTCACACGGTGTCGATATCGTCGGCATACGCTAGAATCATTCCTGGACCTTGGTCTTAGCTTCTCTGATTGCTATATCTAACACTATGTTGAAAAGCAGTGGGGAGAGTCCATCGCCTTGTTTTAAACCACTGGTAATGGAGAACGTTTCTGTCGGGTGTTTGCCAAATCTGATCTTCGCCTTACAGTTTTCAATACATATTTTGGTTACATTAATAATCTTGCCTGGTGCACCTATACTTTCCATAGCCGACCACACACTGTCTCTTATGATACTACTGTATTTAATCCATTAAATTACCTGCTAAAATTAAAATGATTTAATAATAAAATTGAAAAGCATAGTCTCGTGTTTCTCCTTCTTTCTTAATACAACCATATATTTCTAACAAAAGAACACCTCATAGACATCAGAGACATAGACAAGCTCAATAATTGTATAATTGCCATTATATGATCCATATTCATTTATCGGAGACTGCATGTCTTCAGGACATGCAACGTGCACTTCCAGTTCTTCGCCTTGTCTTCTTGGACCTTGAAATTGCGAGTCAATGAACCTGCTGTACCAGCCTGAACAGGAGTTTAACTGAAATCACCATTCGTTGAGATGTCGTTAATCCTATCAAACATAATTAATTCATTATTCGAAAAATACGGTACCTTGTTTACTGTGGACTTTTTACTTTTTTGAATATCTATATACAGTATGTCTCACTAACTTGGAACCATATGGGAAACT
>JAEQML010067994.1:0-18619 GCA_016904865.1 Pissodes strobi | reverse complement strand
TTCTGGAGCTAATGGAAAATCTGAATGATAATCATGTAATTTTTTTGTATATTTTAAATCAACGTCTAAAATATATCCAATATCAAAATCATCACACGTATTCAATATTTTTCTTTTCCAATCTATATTTTCAATGTTTTCCCATTTAAAACCTTTGTATGGTAAATATTTACACATGCTCCATCCATATTCATTATTTGCGTCCAATAACATATATATTCTGATTCTTTATCTTTGTCATATGATTTCATATATTTATTTATTAGCATTTGCATATCTATTACAACATTGTGAAATTCCTCCCCTAATTCCCTTTTCAACCATTAATAACATATCATAATCTGTTAATAATTCTAGCTTTTGTTTAGTTTTTCTCAACATAACATCCCAAGCATATCCTGGTAAACTAAAATACCAGGCTGGGTCTAACTTATATGTTTTTAAAGAAATATCTCTAAAGTTTTCTACAATATCTGCTAATAATAAAACATCTATTTTGTTATATAACTTGGTATATTCTCTTAAATCTTTAATATTAAATCTTTTCCATACATTTTGAGCATGTTTATATTCTTTATCCGAAATATCCTCATTGTTAAGTTTACTATAAAATTTCCTTTTTGGTGGTAGTTTTGTTTCATTTAGTTTCTCTTCTGAATCCATATACTCATATGGTTAAACACTCTTTTTTATTTCTAAATCAATTAAATCTTCAGGCATATATTTTTTAATTTCTTTAAATTGATCTTTAGTTAAATTATTCGCTAATTTTTCTATACTACTTGATAAAAATTTATATGAATCAATAAATCTTAATTCTATTTTTTTCAATATTGGTTTATTATTTTGATCAGTATGTCCTGTTTCATATTCAACTATTTTTGATAATGAAATGTAATTTTCATCAGTTTTTGGAATTAATTTTATATCTCCACCAAGTTCTTTTACAAATAAATGTAAATCGTAACCAGCTAAATTATGAAAGAAGACTGGAATACATTTTGGATTTTGATATCTTAAGTTACAGTCCGAATGAGCTGCATTTCTGAATTTTCCTGTTAAGTGATCATGATCAGCAACTTTTCTTTTATGTAAATCCAAATTATTCAATATTTTCTCTAATTCATTTTGATATGCTTCTGTATTTACTTCACTATTTTGAAAATACTGAATCGTTTTTTCTAAAATTCTTATTCTTCTTTCAATTGTTGGAGGTATTTCATTTAAATTTCGTTCACAAATATGACATAATTGTGAGTTGTTATATATTTTTTTCTCATTTTTAGATAGCTGAAATTCTAAATTGCTTTCATAAAGTTTATCAACTTGTATTGCTTCTTGTGTTAATTTTTGACAAAACACTTTGACAGCGTCATTACCATTATAAACAACTGGATCTTTATAATTTCTATTTTGATATTTAACAAGCAAAAGATAAACAATTAGAAGAACAAAATAGACATAATAAAGTTATGGAAGGAAAAGGATTAAAAAAAAAGAAAAAATAGTTCCATTAACTAATTTTGATATTATAAAATTTGGTAAAAATATTAAGCATTTTAGGGGATGTTTTATGAGAGATGAGTTACCTAAAAAACCTAATAATAATGAATCTGGGGTACTAAATTTGGAAAATTCTTATCAAAATGGTTCTCATTGGGTTTGTTGGTTTAAAGAGGGAGATTTTAAATTTTATTTTGATTCTTATGGAGATGCTAATCCACCTAAAGAACTTGTAAAATATTTGGGAAAAGATAATCTTTACTATAGTGAAAATAGGATTCAAAATTATAATGACCCACCTGTTTGCGGTCATTTGTGCTTAAAATTTTTAAAAAATATGAATAAACTTGAGAGATCTTCAACTAAATAAAATAATTGAAAAATGAAAAATGTAACAAATTTTTTCTAAATAAATGGAAAGTGTTTTTGAGAAATATTAAAACTCCATTGTGAGATCCGGGTATCATAATTATTTACCACATTGGTTTGTAAAATATAGGCAATTAGCTAGTGGCTATTATCATATCTCTGTTGATGAGCCAGAAAAAAGGCTAAGAATTCAATCTTTATTATCATTAAAATCTAAACATTATGGAGATATTAATGTAAATAAATTTTTTGAACTTCCTGAATACGAACCCCGACCATTAGATAACTCATTAAATTCTGACTTTGTTATCAATTTATTGCCCAAAATTACAATTACACAGTCTGATACAGAAGCTATAACATCTGAAATGCCCGTAATCACTTATTTAAGTGGATATTGCTGTCATATTGTTTTAAAAAAATTAAGCTGTGAATTTTGCAAAGAAAATTTAACTTTATATGAAGATTCTTACAATTTAATTAATTTCTTAAGTCGTGGGGCTTTTTTATATCCTCGTGAACAAGTAGTACACGTAGTTTCAATAGCCTATATTTTATTTAAAAATTGATTAATGGGTTCGAAGACACACTTTTAGATATTTACAATAAAAAGTATTTTCTTTGTGAGCTGTTGTTAAACTATCTAAATCAAAACAGCCTTTTGACAATTGTAAAAATCACCTAAAAATTGATGTTTCTTTAGACGTTTATTCACTCTCTGATTCAAAAATAATTAGAAAGATAGAAAAAGCGTAACAAATACTCACTCGTTCAACTGCCGCATGGCAGCGTTACTGCATGGAGACCATCTATAAGTATCCATCCCACCTGCTGGAGCCATCATGTAGCTGGAATTGTCTGACGGATCAAGCTCTGGGCAAATGGAAGGTGGCACTGCATCATGAGCCATGCCAAGTCTATGACGTAGTCAAAATATTACCTCAGCAGAAAAAATTGTTTGAATTTAGTGCTAATAGTAGTGTGTTAACGAGAGTGAGTCCTCACGGAGGAGGTAATTTTCATGTTTCGTGAGGGCTCTCTCTCTCGATGAATTACTGAGGAGTCTCTGTTATTATAAAATTAATATAATTCCCATCTTTGTCTACATATATGTTGACATTGCGTTATATCAACTTTCAACCGACCTTGACTTTTTCCCTTCCCTCTTAGATGAACATAACAAAACCAACAGTTCTGAACGTATTTTTTGATTTCACAGTTTAGTTTTCTATGGAAGAACTCAAATTAAGAAATCGAGTACTCAAGAAAGTGAATTCAGAAATAGTTAGCTCAAAAAAAAATTAAAGTGAAGTGCACTTGAAAGAGAAATGTCCTATTTGTATCAATCCTTCGGAAAAAGAATGCTAATACTAATACTAATTCTCTATATATCCTTTTATAAGATTCGCAGTTTTTATCATAAGCTGGATGTTTAATATTCACATTCGGCACCTTCAATACATATAACTTCCTGTGATTGGCATTCTTCCGCTCTATGATCTCTGGCACATTTAGGGCACACATTCCCAGTAGATTTGCAGTCTCCAGCCATATGGCCAAACTTATAGCACTTAAAGCATATAGCCAATAGATAATGTTTCTTTATTCTGGATCAGTTTGTATGTGTTAGGATCAACTTCAAGTGGAACACTTTCCTTGCCCTGTTTTCCCTTGTAGTGCTTAACTATTGTAAGTTTTCTTTCAGAATCTTTGGTAATTATGGCATTTTGTAGGATAATTTTATCTACAAAGTGATTCTCGTTAGTTAACAATTTCCTCTACATTGATAATTTTAACTTTCGGACACCTTTTTTCTGGTATTGTAATTTCATACTCTGCTCCAAATTGCTTTTTAATACTGTCAGATACACTAACCAAATCCTCGTTCCTTTCACAACTTATTACCACTCCTCCATCCTTGGTATACTTCATACGTGAGACCCTCAAATTTGATTTTTCCCGGATCAATATTTTCTTCAATAAATGTCTTTGTAACCGAACTTTCTTGAACTTTCTTTGGTTTCATTGCTAATACTTCACTGTTTTTCTTTCCAATAACCTTCCTGTACTTCCTACGACCCTCATACTCATCTTCCCCAGCCTGACTGCTTTTTTTCTTTGTATCTTCCATTTCCTTTTTCATGAGTGTGATCTGTTCTTCCATAAAAGTACCTACCTTATATTATTTAATATTACGCCAAAGCAAAATAAATAATTAAAAAAATAATAATAAAAATAAAAAAAATTAAAAAAAACACATAGTCATATTAATAACGCCAATACCATCTGAAAAACGATAAAAAAATTAAAGTTAGTATTTAAAAAAAAGTTGGTGATGATCCCTTGAAGACAAAACGTCGATTTTCAAACTGGATACTATCATTAGATAAAGCGGAAAAAGTGGCAATGCAAAAGTGCAATTCAATTTGAAATCCGTTTTTAAATAAACCCAGGAAAAAAATTAAACCAATTTTCAAAATTTCGGTTTTTTCCGGATATTTCCGGAAATACTCGCAATTTTAAAACTTTCTAAACGGCATATTGCTAGGCAGCTAAATGCGCAAATTTGCCTTAATTTGACCGACACTGTATCTCTTACGGTTTTCGAGTTCCCCATACATAGACGCCAATTTGAAGCCACCCTGTACATAAAATAATAAACAGTTTCTGCAAAAAATAAAAACGTTTTTTCAAAAAAAAAATAAAAGTCAAAATAAATACCTGGGCCACCTCACCCGGTACTTAAGAGTTAGATGGCCCAGTGGGTATGGGGTAGATAACTCAGTTATATAATTGTCCCTTATTAATTTTTTTCTTGCTTAAAACCTTACCACAGGGGTTACATATATTAACAAAGTTTGAGCAAGTTTTGTGACACCAACTTTTGCAATGTACACCTTGAATCCAGTCATCATTTTTCATCGTTGTTTTTTAGGGTTCACCGCGCCATACACATTCTGCATCTTTCTCTTCTAAAGGGCTATCTCCGGATTCTTGAAGCTCGAAGTCGCTATCTTCATCTGTTGAGGAATATTTTGCTTCTTTTACTTTCATTTTCTGTGATTTCTTTTCTATTTTTTTGTAACTTTTCTTTCTTTTCTTTTCTTTTCTGAGCCAACATTTTAAATAAATAAAAAATTATTATTATTTTTCTCATATGGGACAGATCTAATACCACGACATTACTAGGCCATCTATCCCAAAAGTGCGGGTGAGATGGCTCACTTGATAATTTTGTAAGCCGATGTAAACGCAGCTACATGCCCATATAAACATAACTGCAACATCATAATGAATTAAATTTATGTAAATAACTGAAAAGGAAACAAGTCAGAACTCCAAAATTTCAACTTGTTTTAAACTATGGAAATTTTTTTAACTTTCGAATAATTAAAAAAAACTTATAACTTACCCGTTCCTTAATGAAAACACACGAAACTATAACCACGAACTACACCATGCGTTTTAATCACGCTATCTACGTTTCATCAATTGGAGAATCACGATGTAGAAAATATCTAAATGGGCCATCTAACCCAGAGGGCCGTCTCTCCCGGAATTACCCTAATTTAATATTTTTAATCTGTGCCGATACGTTCTAGCCCTTTTTGGTGTTTTTGGATACTTTTGGTTAGTTTTGGTTAGTCGTTCAATAATTTTTCGGGTGATTTCAGTTAGTTTTAAATTATTTTAGTCATTTGAACCAGTTCCGATACGTTATAACTATTTTTAATGTTTTTGGTTAGTTTAGGTTAGTCGCCAATATTCGGTTAAATTGGGTTAGTTTTAACTTACTTTAACATTTTGAATCTGTTCCGATACATTTTAGCCCGTTTGGGTGCTTTTATTTGCTTTTGGTTAGTTATTCAATCAACTTTCGGTTACTTTTAGCTAGTTCCAATTTATATTAGTCGTTTGAATCGGTTCCGATATGTTTTAATAAAATTTAATGTCTTTGATTAGTTTTGGTTAGTCCTTAAAATTTGGCTCGTTTTGGTTAGTTTTAACTTATTTTAATGTTCACGATACTTATATTTGATTGTATTCTTTAGCCCATCCAATGCCAACACACGAAGGAGCAAATCAAGTCGACGCCATATTACCACGCCTTCCAAGGAACAAAGAACCCACTACGACGTGTCTCTGCTACGAAACCGAAAAGGACAACTACGGGCGCCATCTACCAGGCTCTGTGTAAACCAAGCAGTCCGCAACACAAGAAATCTGCGAATCTGACATATGCAGTCGCCATCTGTGACCCACGGAAGCGTAACGTATAGTTTTCGTTTATTAAGTTAATTTACATCATGTTTACTGTAATAATAGAAATGTAATTTGAATATCATTATTATAAAGTGAGAGGAGATTGCATTGCAAGGCGATAACTTGTTGCAAAGATATTTTATTGCTTTAAACAAAGCTAGCACGTTGAATTAAGTCAGCAAGTAAAATAAATTGAGTCATTTGATATACCAATGTCAGCAAGTTTTGGATAGGTCAAGAAATATAACTGAGTTTTTATTCTAAAAAGAAATAGGTTTAACATACCGTAATATTGTTAATATAGGATAGGTAATTTATTTGTAGACAGAGCCGCAATAAGTTAATTTTTAATGCCGAAGAAAAAAATTCATTATCTTTATAGATTTACCCCATTAACAGACCTTTTCCCAAAAAACCAACGGATATAAAGACAATGAATTAATGCCACCTCTGTTGGGATGGACGCATCTTAATAGAAGAGATATCATATAGGAGGCAATTTATTGTCCATAGGCATAAAACTGTAGTTTTAAAAATAAATGACATTCGGTAGGTCTTTTTGCAGGTTTAGGACAGATGAATGAAAACCCCTTTTTTTGAAAAAGTTGCCTACACAGGCAACTTTTTCAAAAAAAAAAGGGGGTTTTCATTCACCTGTCCTAAACCTGCAAAAAGACCTACCGTTTGCTATATCTAAGGACGCTAATCTTACCACACTATAAATGGCATTATAAGCCAGTATAAAAAGGAAAGCATTGTGCTCAAAACGGATAGGTTTGCACTAGATATAAGGTATAATAGATCAATAGGCTTAAAGAAATCAAATCAAGAGAGTTTTTATCATATATAATAAGTAATAAGGTCAAAAACAGAACCGTATTTAAATAATACGTCTGTCACGTAGTTATAAATGTACGTAGGCTTTCACGACCGGTGTCTTGATAAGCGTGGGGTTTCGGGCTGTTAGGCCGTTGTCCGTGTTGTTTTCCTCCACAGCTTTCAGCTACAACTGCGGTAGTCATCCTCAGTGGTGTCTGGGTCGAAGTGTGCGGCTCGAAGACTCAACTGATACTGAGCCGCTGTTGTGTTGCCGCGCGGTAGTCATGCCTTCCGGACGGACGGAGGACTGAACGCCGTGGCGGACGTCACGTCGGCCCCCGGGCCCTTTCTCTCTTGATTTGATCGCGAATCAAACAAGACTGGCTGGTGTTCCCAGATCTGAGCACTGCGGTTTTCTATTTCGAAAAGATCGTCCGATCATTCTTAATCACTTTTGGCTTGCTTCTAGCATATATTGTTATTAGTAAAGGCCCTACAAGGTTTTATTCCTGCAATTTTTTAGTCTCCAGGGACGGAACCCCGGCTTCTGTCCGAATAATGGACCTTACAGAGGACGAGGACAACATGTCCAATGTATCTATGGAATCTGCAACAGACTACAAGTATTCCGACTCAACTGTAAGGAAAATAACGAACAAATAATGTAAGAGTTATTCGGAAATCTGTGTTCAGTGTAGAATGGACGCAGAAAAGCTTAAAAAAGTAAGTGAACTCTCGCAAAATGATATATACAAGCTAATATCTAGAATCCGACAACACATGAAAGATACCCACCCCTTAGGCATCAAACCTAGAGTCACTGCGAAGATAGATACAGGCAAAAAAAAGTGTAGTCCTACCAATCTGGCCGGCGCCGAGGCATCAAAAAAGCTGAAGGTCATTCAAGGTGACAAGACGGTCATACAAAAAACTAGCGCTCATAGCGATCGCAAAATATCAGCGCTAGAACCCCCGAATGTTTCCCAGGTTATGGGACCGCCACCACCCCCAGATCCTGTGCTCCTGATACAGGAAAACAATATAGAGCCCTATAAAACGCCATTTAAGACAATCCCATTCAAGAAAAACTTCAGAATTGTTAATCTTGACATGGGACAACAACCCTTAAATACACATAATCAGTTTGCACCCTTACAAGATGTCAACACTGAAGACGAAGACACGTTAAGCATAGCCTCCACGTCCGCCTCGACTAGCGATAGACGCAAAATTGCCCCAAATAAGGGAGTAACTAAACCAAAAATCATCCCCCCACCCTTAGTGGTAATTAAGGGTCGACCAGCCGACCATCGACAACTGAGAGAAGACCTCAAAGCACTCCGAATTTAACAATACCAGTTGAAATATACCAAAAACTCGGTTATTGTTTACTGTAACACAGCGAATGATCTTCATACGCTTAAAAGAGCACTTGATATCGAAAAAACCGAATATCATTCATACGCTGAATCACTCGAGAAAACTAGAGCCTTCGTTCTTAGAGGTTTAGATGGCAGCATTTCCCCACAGGAAATAATAGAAGCACTCACAGACGAGTACAACATAACGCTTAAGAACGTCTTCGAGATGAGAAAGACATACATCCCGATGTACTTAGTCGTTCTAGGCACTAACTTCAACATCAAACGCCTTAATAGCGAAGTCAAAACGTTAATGGCAGTACGTGTAAGCTGGGAGTCCCGGCGCTCAAACAAACCAATCCTGCAGTACAAACGCTGCCAGCAATTTGGGCACGCGAGGACCTACTGCAACCGGAGGGTGGCGTGCAGCAAATGTGCTGGCACCCACGAAATAATACAATGCAACGCAGACTTCCAGAAGTGCGTGAACTGCAGCGGACCACACCGGTCTATTGATGAAAGCTGCCCAGTATTCGTGTACAAAATCAACATGTTACAAACAAACATAAATAGCAATAAGCCTAAACCTAAACAAAGCTATCGACCAGCGCTACCCCCGAACAAACCGGCCTGGAGAGGCCCCAACCCCCTTGTAGCTCACGGCCAAGCGGACCAAGGCCTAAACAATGGCCAACGACAAGAAGAGCAATACAACCGAGCCTTCCCCCCTATACGAGGCAGCCGTAATCAGCAGCAACATCCCCCTAATGTTAATATGAATGTACAGCAAAAGGTTAGTAGTACTATTCGTGCTAATCAAAACAATGCAAATAGCAATTCCAATTCAAATATTAACGACATAATGTCTAACTTAAATAATGTAGTTAATAAAATAAATAGTTTAGTTAATCTAGAGCAGCTATATTTAGCGCTCGACTGTTATAGCAACATGCTAGAAGCATGTAGAGGCGATAGGGCGGAAATTATACAGCCTCCCTACGCTTTTTTACTACCGAGTATAGTAAATTTAACATATAATGTTGCAAATACTATGCTGGAATTGTAATGGTATCAGAAACAAGCTAGGCGAATTTCGTAATTTCTTGCATGAATCCAATTTTCAGGTTGTATTTCTCGTCGAAACGAATTTATCACCGAACTTTACTCTACGAGTAAACGGTTACAGAATCGAGAGATTTGATAGGCCCGATCGACGCGGGGGAGGTGTGGCCTGTCTCGTGCATGGGTCTCTCCGTTACCGGCGCGTATATAACGTGCGCACTTCCATCGAGCACGTCAGTATCGAACTGGAGAGCGGCCTACGTGTATGTGGCGGCTATGCGCCCCCGGGTCTCCGCCTGGTCGAAGCCGATCTCTTAGCACTTCTCCCGATAAATCGAGTATCCTTGCTGATAGGGGACTTGAATGCCACGCACGTCGAATAGGGCGGCGTAACTAACAGCAGGGGTACATTATTCAAAAGAATAATTGAGAACAACCTTGAAATGTCCTATCATAGAACACCTAATCTTACTTATCTTCGTGGCGCCTCGTTCCTGGATGTTGCCATCACTCGGGGAGCTATCAGGACTTCTCAGCTGCAAGAGCTGAATGCTCTAAACTCGGACCATCTTCCAGTCAAGATTTGCCTATACTGCAGGGTCCCCTTGTCTAATGACACCGTCATTTCGTATAGGAATATTGACTGGAGGGTGTTCCGGGCGCAGCTGAACGAGTCTACTGTGATCCCGGAACAGCTGACAACCGTTCAGGAACTAGAAAATGAGGTGGAAACTCTTACATCAAACATCTAGCGCATCCGTGATGCATTATGCACTAGGGTTACAGTGCGCCCTAGAACCGAATCACTTCCTGATCATATCCTGAACCTCATAACTTTTAGAAACCGATTTCGAAGGCGATGGCAGAGAAATCGGACACAAGTGGGATCCGCTCAGATCAACGCGCTGTCTGAGGAAATAAGGATGCAAATCCGGGATTATAAAAATCAAACCTGGCTATCGTATATTAATACGATAAGCAGGGACGACGGTTCTTTATGGAAGCTGGTAGGCGAGTTCGCGGAGGTATTACGCAAATGCCGGTAATAACGCATCAAGGCCAAGAACACGGCGTTGACGCCGAAAAAGCGAAAGCCTTTGCGAGCTACCTGGCCAGCGTCTATAGTACGGCGCCAGACACCCTGCCAGATCAGGAACTTATCACGCAATCTATTAATACGTTTAAACAACGAACCTATCCTATTACTCCGGCAGTGTTTGATAAGCTGAGAATCACACCGGCGGAAATTCGCAAAGCTCTCAGCCGTCTCCCGAGAAACAAAGCTCCCGGCCCGGATGGTATTCCGAATTCAGTCCTTAAAAATTTGCCCCAGAAAACCATAATCCAGTACATGCATATAATTAACGCGGTCATCCGGCTGCAAAATTTCCCTGCGTCCTGGAAAATAGCGTGCATAGTACTCTTCCCTAAGCCAGGGAAAGACCCTGCTCTGCCTGCGTCATATAGGCCCATATCACTCCTGAACACCCTCGGTAAGGTGGCTGAAAGGCTAATCTTGCCGAGGGTCACTAAGGAAGTTGATCGACTGAAAATACTCCCTAACGAACAATTCGGCTTTCGCGGTCAGCATGGAACAGTCATGCTGGCCGCGAAAATCGCGACCGATGTATATAGGGGTTTCACTGAAAAACAGTCAACAGCCCTAATGTTATTAGACATAGAGAAAGCGTTTGACAGGGTGTGGCACGATGGGTTGCTGTACAAGCTGCTGGCAAATTACAGCATGCCACTGCACTTGATAGCACTCATCGCGTCATACCTTGCCGGACGCGTCTTCTCTACAAAAATAGGCACTAAGATGTCTGCCAGCAGGAACCTGCTGTCAGGAGTGCCCCAAGGAACCATACTATCGCCGCTATTGTTCAATCTTTATATAGCAGATATCCCGTCAAATCCTAACACCCACTTAGCCTTATTCGCTGACGATACAGCGATCTATTCCTTAAATCCTATAGCGGAAGTGGCGAAGGCAAACCTTCAGGATCATATGCGCTCGCTCATCCCTTATTACAATAAGTGGAAAATCGCACTAAACAACACTAAAACTGAGCTCATAGTCATTACAAGAAAACTGAAAGATATTAATGTCACCCCATTAATAATTGATAACACCCCCATTCTCCCGAAAAATAAGGTGAAATATCTAGGCATTATCCTAGATAAAAAACTTAACTTTTCTCAACACATCCAATCAGTTATCAGTAAAAACGCTATGATCAAAAAAGGGTTGAACACACTTGTAACTGCAAGGGCATATTTAAGCCCTAGTAATAAGCTCACGCTGTATAGAGCAATAATTCGACCAGCCCTCCTCTATGGCGCCCCAGTATGGTGCTCCGTCGCCAGGACGCACAAAAAGAAACTCCAAGTTATTCAAAATAACTACCTTAGGGCTGCATTTTCACTCACGCTAAATGATCGTGTTAAGATAGAGGACCTGCATGCTTGGGCAAAGATGGAATACATCGAGGAGTACATCGATGCCCTAGCATGC
Organism: Pissodes strobi; assembly: GCA_016904865.1. NCBI lineage: Eukaryota > Metazoa > Arthropoda > Insecta > Coleoptera > Curculionidae > Pissodes > Pissodes strobi. The sequence continues at coordinate 6,727 of JAEQML010067994.1, read as the reverse complement.
AGATTTTTTGAGCGGCAGATAACTGGCTCACCCCTAACGGCTAATATCGCTAACGCTAGATATGATCCCGAAGATCCTGTAAAACACGGGACAATATCCAGAGAAATTTCGCTTTTTTATAAACAGATCATGCCACCTTAAATAAAATATCTCTTTCTTATTAATAAATAGCATTATTTATAAAATCAGCCCTAAACTACCCCAAATCTACCCTGTAAATATGTAAATATAATAAATAATCCGCTCCAAATATCAGGAGCACAGAAAACCAACTTCTCCTGAAAAACACGTGCGAGGTCTACCTCGCCAGGCCAATCCACGTCGTTCGGACGAGTGGGCGGGGCCTGTGAAGGGAGCTGGTCGAACTATAAATACGCTCAACCTACCATTTCACTATGCATATGATTCCAAGCCACCGAAGCCTCCGTGTATCCGCAGCCGGACCCGCGGTACTCGTTTAGCGCGTCCTGATATCATTTTCACTTGAACAGACTTATTTTGGTTAAGTCCCCACACTTTCTGTACATAATTTTAAATGTATTGTCTTAATTAATGTTGTATATATTGTAAATAACTTTAACTTTATGACTCCCTGTTCAAATGAACAGTAAAAGTAGGAGGGTTTTTTCATGTAGTTTTCCCTACATAATGCCTTTATGTACAAACGCTGCAACATTTACGACAAATCTATTAGGCTTGATGCCAATAAACCTGCTAGTATCTTTGAAGGGGCTTATCCAAAGAAAGATTAGCACTCAACGAATAGTACTGCATACCTAGTTTTAAGTAGTTTAAGAACAACCCCTTAAGGGTGACCCCAGCTGCTGGCCACTGGCAGTGATGTAACACTGCCCGGCTTAACAGCAGATGTAGGAACATTGTCATATTTAAGTCTAGTCTATGTAGTAATGAATAATCTGTAATTGATCATCGTAATATATTGGTATTGGCCGGGCCCTTTCACCGGGTCTGTCTTGATCTTGGTTTTCTCAAGCGTTGTGTGCCAGATTTTGTTAACATGAAAACCTTCTTCTTTTCTATTGAAATTTTCGCGGTGTTTATGTATCTCTATGGCTTCACGATGCAGTCTAGAGCTATAATGTTTTACCGAGGAAAGAACCTCCGTTTCATTGAACAAAATTCGGTGATCTCCCTCCTGAAGGGCATGTTCGGCCACTGCCGACTTATCGGTGTACCCTAGGCGACAGGATCTTTTATGCTCTTTTAGCATGGTGTTAATGCTTCGTTTGGTTGTTCCAACGTACACCTTTCCACATGAACAAGGAATTCGGTATACTCCAGAACTGGACAGAGGGTCTCTAGGGTCCTTTGCCGAGCGTATGCAGTCTTTGATTTTCCTAGTTGGTTTGAAAATCGGTCTTATATTCCTCTTTTCTAGGATTCTGCCTACTTGGTCAGTGATTCCTTTGATATATGGTAAGACCGCTATCCCGCAAGGTTCTGTTGCTTCTCTGTTTTGGTTCCTGTTTGGTCTCTTCGGGTACATCGCTCGTCTGACTTCCCCTATTCTATATCCATTGGCTTGGAGCGTACTTGCGAGGTGTTCAAATTCGCGTGTTAGATGTTGGGGCTCACAGATTCGCCGAGCCCTGTCAACAAGCGTCTTGATTACTCCTCGTTTCTGCCTCGGGTGGTGGTTAGAGTTGTATTGTAGGTAGCCGTCGGTGTGCGTGGATTTGCGATATACTTTGTGTCCCAACTTTCCATTCGCCTGTCTGGTGACTAAGACATAAGACCCAGACACCACTGAGGATGGCTACCGTAGTTGTAGCCGAAAGCTATGGAGGAAAACAACACGGACAACGGCCTAACAGCCCGAAACCCCACGCTTGTCACGTAGTTGCTTTATTAACACAATGAATACTAAAACGTTGTTTTCCATAGAAGCAAATACATTTTGCAATAATACATCTCTAGTAAAAACCGGGTATATCAAATTATGATTTTGTTAATAAGACAACAAAAAAACGTCACAAATAAGAAAACATAGGATAAGATTATAACATTGTTAGTATAACTTGTAAAACTATTTTTCTTTTGTTACATGTACCTATAACTAGCACAAAGAGCGAGGCAAACCATACAATAACTTACTACATGAAATGGAAATGGGTGGATCTAAGCCAGAACAAGTCCAATGACGAAATATATATTAAATTATAATAAACTTAGGTGCAATACAGTATGTCTTCTCGAATTGAGGTCGGTTTTCTCTCTTTTAAAGCAAATAAGACGGGTTAAAACGTTGGGGACTAACGTTATCAGGGAGGGGGAATGTGTGAACTAATTAAAATCATTAATTAAATATCACCCTGTCGTAAGTTCGAACTTGAACTTGAAAAATGTTATATAAACATTCACTGTTAATTATAAACAACTTGAGCGGTCGACTGGAGCGACTTTAATCCTTAATGATGCAGCCATCAGCATTTTATAACATATAAATACGCATGCAAACGCCAAGTTCATCAGGCTTTCGGGTCTTTCAAACCGCTCAGTCTAGTTGCGGGGCAGTACACAGGTACGTCCACTTCTAGCTGTTCTATCCCACAACCCCCATAACTGAGAACACTTATGCACAGGTATAAAGTTGTCAGGTCCTTATCTAACCTGGATGAATGTATGCACAGGTATACGGCATTTAGGGGCTACTAAAAGTATAAGAGAGAGTCGAATTTGTGAAGTATCAAAACTTCCGGTAAAGGGATTGTTTTTGGGGAGTTTTAAAAAGTAGTGAAACTGCCTTAGCAATTTGTGATAACCTTATAAGACTTACCTTATAAATATCAGAACAAATACCTAAATAAAAGACAACCCGCTCACATAAACTTTATTAATAAAATAGTGACGTCGCTTGCTAGACAAACTTTGAACTAAACCTCCCTCGAGAAGACATGCATTTCATATTAATTGGGTATAGTGTAAACTCTTAATTCATCTATAATATTAAACACGCCTTTATTAGTATACAGTCTAACCGTTGTTAAGTTTGTTTGTAAATAAACTTGTTACTGTTTTTATCGATGTGTCTCCGTTATTATCTCTTCTCAACTTGACGTAGTGCCTTCCTAAATCTGAGTTACTCTCCTACATGCTAAGTAAGGCGTGGCGTCACAGATAAAAAATACAAATCGTGACAATATACATTAACAGTTATGGATGAGGCTGTGAAAAAGTTACACGAAAAATTTACCCAATTAACTTCAGAATATGTTGACTTTTATTGTGAGTTTGCAGACCATTATTCAAAAGGTACGTCCGCTTGTGCTCAATATTTCGAAAATTTCAATGTATTGCAGTATGCAGATGGTTGATAGCCATCTGATAATTATCTTTCCCGGTGAATAAATGCCTGCCATGAGAGAATAATCATTCCAACTAATGAAATAGGCATCTTTTGGAAATTGATACAGGTTTGGGGACACTTTAATTTTATCTTAAGAAATATATATGTACTTACAAATGCCCTTGTTCATGGGAAAGGGTCAGGGCTGTTAGCATGCCAGCGTCCTCAGTCACTTGGCAACTATTACCTTGTGTACAGGCACCTGATAGAGGCGCCACCCCCAAGACGTCAAAATCTCCTACCTCGTTGTAAAAATCCATACTAGACGGTAAAAGAAATATAAATTAATACGTAGTTTTAATGTGATTGGGGGTTAGAGTTTCGCATCGGTTTGAAATCTATGCCCTCACACAAGTCGATATAGTTTAGGTGAGCAGCAAGGAAATTATCAAATCAAATCAAATCAAAATATGCTTTATTACTAAGTTATAAAAACTCTTGTACAAAGTTTCCTAAACTAAAAGTTTACGCCCTAATTTCCTTAAAAATTCACAAAATTATTAAGTGTTCTTCATTGTTATTTTATAAAAGAAATCCATCCGGGTTAACATCTTTGTGATAGCTGTTTACAATATTTTACTACTAGAGAACATTTAATTAGACACAACAACTATGATTGTGATTTTGTTAGAATTAATTTACCATCAACAGAAATAAAAGCTGACAAATTTGGAAATAATACTCCAGGAAATATTCTTAAATTTATTAACATTCAAAAACAGATGGAAGTTCCTTTCGTTGTATATGTTGATTTCAAATGTATTCTTAAACCTATATCAAATAATGATGTTGATAATTTCAATATGGAAATGGAATTTGATAATTCTGCATCTTACACTTGTTGTGAAACGAGTCACAACAGGTGACCGCTTGCTCTTGGACTATATTATGTCCTTTTAACTGCTAAATAAAATACTATTCAACTTCTATTTAAATTAATTAATTAGAGCAGGATACATTTTTTCCTAGAAATTAAACTATCAAACAGTTCCGCCGTAACAGACAGATCGGCAAAGTAAGCCACAAACAAATTCCAAGAAAATATAACCGGCATAAAAACCTTTGTCAGTTTCCGATCGAATCGAGAATTGATCAATATTCACCATTTCCACTCTAATAATCTAGTGACGGATTGTCTAGAACGACCCACTCGCAAACATGGTTTCTAGAACCATCCAATCACAGCAACCGTTTACCCCACTCAATTAATGCACTCATCGAACGCGACGCTGACTCTGACATCATCCCTTACAAAAATCACTCAGTAGGATGTACTTTTAATCACTTATTTTGGTGTAATAAATTAAATAGGTAAAAGCAAACTTGAGCCTATTGTTACATCTGGTCCTTCGACGAAGAAAAAATAAAATCTGGAAAAGCAGTTCCATTAATTCTAATTGGATTGCGAATCGAAACCTCGCAAATCTAATATTGGTCCAATACGAGCCGGATTTTAGACATAAAACCAGTGTTCAAAGATTGTAATAAACTGTGATAATACAAAGAAAAAAGTGTAGTGCAAATCTAGGACAGTAACAAGAAAAAGCGCCGTTCCGCAGTTTGCCGAGGGATTCCGACGGAGAAGAAAGTTTCCTTCTAAGAACTTTAAGGTCGTATTTTTTCATTTTATTTTATTATATATTGAATGAACAATAACATTTCTATTTAAATTTGAAAGACTCAATTTTCTGTGAAAGATATGAACAATTTTAACCTCGAATTTAACGCTGTGTAGATATAAATGTCTTAAGTAAATATAAGTTAATCCTGTTTCGTACAATTTTTAACGATCTCTTGTTAAAACATAAACTGATTCGTTAACAAATAAGATAGTTTTTCGATTGATTGATATATTTTTTATACGATTTTGATTATTCGTATTGCTATTTTTTACCTACTACTGATATCTGTGTTTTGTATTAAGTACTGTTTGCAATATTTTACTAATATTTTTCTATTTATCGATATATTTTTCAGTATGAAGGCATTAATTAAGCAAAGAAAGAGCAAAAAGGCTAATATAACTCGTATCGAAAACTGGTGTATTCAAAATAACCAGCTGGTTCATGATATTTCTCTTTATGAATCTCGAAAGAAGATGCTAATTAATGCTTTCACACAATTTACTAGTGTACAAGATGATATTGATGAATTGGACGATTCCGATAGTCAAGTTAATGTAAGAAATGTAGTGGAAGATCAGTTCTATAATACTTTGTCAATGTCAATGCTTAACTCAAAAATTAAGTCACTTTCTCCCAGTTTAAGTTCCGTTAGTAACAATCAACCGAATCCTATAATTATTCAACAATCTAGTGTTTTGTCCAATGTTAAACTTCCTGAGCTCAACATTCCTCCTTTTTACGAAGATATTTCCGAATGGACGCCCTTTTATGAACTCTTTGAGACCTTGATTACGAATAATCCTGATTTAAATGATATTCAAAGATTAATTGTATCTTAAATCCTATTTAAAAAAGAAGCCACTCGATTTAATTATGAATTTACAACTAATCAGTGGCAACTTCAAAGTAGCTATTGACATCTTTGGAAAATAGATACGAAAATAAGTTTTTGATCATTAATTCTCATTTAAAAAATCTGATAGAACTTCCTGCTTTGACTAAGTGTTCTCTGCATAATCTTAGAGATTTTTTAACTAAAATAAAGCAAAATGTTGAGTCTTTAAAAAACTTGAAACTTCCCGTGGAGCATTGAGATATAATGTTAATTTACATTCTTTCCGGAAAACTGGATTATAATACCCGCAAGGCATTTGAAATGGATAAAAGTCTCACTACGCTTCCAACCTTAAATGATTTTCAAGCATTCTTAGATAAACGCTGTCTAGTATTGGAAAATGTTGCTCCTATTTCTCCTCAAAATTCACAAAGCCTTCGACCACAAAATAAATTCACTCATCATGCACATATGCAGCCCTCAAATTCTGGCCCTTTTTATGACAGTCTAAAATGCATCTATTGCCAAGAAAATGGTCATAAAATTTATAAATGTTTTAAATTCACAAATAGTCCTCATACTGAAAAATCAGATTTCGTAAAAAATAGAAAATTATGTCGTAATTGCTTAGGACAACACAATGTGGAGAGTTGTTTTTCCTTACAAAGATATACAGTATGTTATAGAAAACACCATTCGCTGTTGCACTTTGATCTTCATAAGACAGAAAGAGCCAGTGATAAAGTTAATACACAAGGTAACAATAACTCGTCACAGATGTTTGTTCATGATGCAAGTCCTCAAAATAATTCCCAGATTCAAGATAATTCTCAATCTCAACAAAAATTCACTAGTTCTCAGAATAATAATGGGCCACAATTCTTTCCCTCTCGATTTCCT
>MU194569.1:0-11553 GCA_016904865.1 Pissodes strobi | reverse complement strand
TTTGATTAGTTTCACTTTGTCTCAACGTATTTTAATCATTTGAATCGGTTTTGATACGTTATAATTAATTTTAATGGATTTGGTTAATTTGGGTTATTCATCCAGAAAACTTTCGTCTAGTTTCATTTAGTCTCAACTTATTTTAGTTATTTGAACCGGTTCCGATACCTTATAATCAATTTTAATGAATTTAGTTAGTTTGGGTTATCAACTTTGGGTTAGTTTGAGTTAGTCGTCCAAACAACTTTCGGCTAGTTTCACTTAGTCTCAACTTATTTTAGTTATTTGAACCGGTTCTGATAAGTTATAATCAATTTTAATAGATTTAGTTAGTTTGAGTTTGTCGTCGAATCAACTTTGGGTTAGTTTCACTTAGTCTCAACTTATTTTAGTTATTTGAACCGGTTCCGATACGTTATAATCAATTTTGATAGATTTGGTTAGTTTGGGTTAGTCGTCGATTCAACTTTCGGTTAGCTTCACTTATTCTCAACTTATTTTAGTCATTTGAAGCGATTCTGATACGTTATAATCAATTTTAGTAGATTTGGTTAGTTTGGGTTAGTCGTGGATTAAACTTTGGGTCAGTTTCACAGGGTCAAAATATATTTAATATTTACAAAGCATTCCATTTTCGTTATATAATATGTACTTATAAAAAAAAACTGACACCTAGACGATTTTTCCGGTCTTGTCGCCTCTTTCACCTAATTTTATTAACATATCTATTCACTAATCCGACTATAGATTTTTCCTATTTGCCTTTGTAATTTACATTGCTTCGTATATATTTCCACCGAAGTCCAAATAAAATATTAAAATAGAAATAAAATTAAGGATTTTCACAAATCCGACTCTGTTCTGAACACTCTGCCTACATATGAACGACTGATTAAACTAAAACGTTCCACATGCTGCCAACAATCTGCGGATTTTCGGCGGCTGGCAGAAAATATTTGGGGGAGTGGAGCTACTAGTTTACATATACTTTGCTATTACTATTGGATCTAAAAAAATTGTAATATGCTTTGTGTTTGACGGATTATTTTCAGAAGTAACAGAACTTTCAGAAACAGAATCTTCAGAAGGTTCAGAAACAGCATTTTCAGAAGATTCAATTCTGTTACACTGTTTTGACTGATTAACAATATTAGTTAGTTCAACCCCACTAATTGTAGGTATAAAAATCAAATTTTTCACTACTTGCTCAGTTGTACGTAATTTTCTTAATATTAGATCTGCTATATATTTAAATTTGTTTTCTTTTTTACCCTTTAATACAGGGTTTAAACAAGAAATTAAACCTTCTGAGACATGATTTACTCTATTAGTAAAACAAAAAAACCTCGAAAAAAACTTTTCAAAAAAACAAAAATTTTTTTTTGCAATGACAAATTTCTCAATAACCGGATGACCTAAAAATATTATATTTGTATGTGTACAGAATTTCACCTTATCCCAAATATCTTTAATTTTTGGTATTTTACCTTGTTGAAATTCATTGGTACCAGCTAAGACAATTACACAGTCAAGTTTAGTAAAGTTTTTAACAAGCTTCTCCATATCAATCAGCACGGCCGCGTAAGATGCACCAGATTTAAGTATGCAGTGCACACAATAGTCATGTTTAAGCTTCTGCCCCAACAATTTGTTGAGACCTCTACCAGCCTCATCACATAGGATCAATATTTTCTTTCTCGCGACATTGTTGTTGTTGGGCTCCCGTCCAGGACATGGTACAACATTATGGTTATTTTTAGATGTTGGATAAACTTGAGCTGCATCCATATCCAAAAGATGATTCTGATCTGAGGATTCTTTGGTATTTGAAAGTTGTAGCTGGTCAATTGTCTTACGTAATCCTCTGATTTCAGAGCAAAACTGCTGGTTTTCACTCTCCAAAACACTTATAGAGGTTAACATAGAATCTGTTGTCTTTCGAAGTTCTTCATTGTCTGCTTCATTTGACAACTGTCTAGCATTATAGTCTGCTTGAATGTTAAATAATTTAAGCTGCAATTCTTTAGCCTCCTTTAAATATGCTTGGTTATCTTTCTCTAAAGTGTCTATTGCAACGACCATGTTTTTGTTGAGATCAGTTATTTCCTTAAGCTTAACTTCCAGATCATGTTTAACATTCTTGGCAGAACTTAACTCATCAGCAATACGTTCCTTCTTGGCTCTAATATCTTTAATTTCTTCTTCTAGTATGGTATTGCGTCGGTTCAACTTCTTTAGCTGTAAAGCAAATGTCCTTTCTGCTTCGGAAACCTCCTCCTCAAAAACCAGACTGTTTCTCTTGAGTCTTTCAATATATTTTTCCTTCTCACAAAGTTTCTTCTCAAGTAACTCAATTTTCTGTGTGAAAGCTACATGTTCATCATCCGGTTTATTAAGATTCTCTTGACACACTGGAGAACATAAAATTCGGTAACCACTCAGCCTGACGATTTGTTGGCATCTGTCCATACAACTCGGATGAAAAATCCCATCACACTCTATACAGCAAAAATTTGTAAAGTCCTTATTCTTGCAACATTTGAAAGATCTTTCCATTGTAGTATACTACCAGTCGAGAAAATAGTAATTTTACAAATTTAAAGTGGTTACAATTTTAAAGTCACCCGCTAACGTTATTTCACCGCTGTGCGAATATGCTCCTTAACCACAATTATAAACACATGAATTTACGCCTTTTTCGGCATCACGATTTCTTATCAGTTAATCCCATTGTTATTATTTTTACAATAATATTTATAAGTAAAACACTGGCATTGTTTTTAGTGAATAACTGTTAAAGCTGTGAGCCCAGCTAGATATTAATTGCGGCACTACAAACTACACTTAATGACGGATATGGACATAAAAAAACATTTTAAAGACACCATAAACACTACAAAATAAGCAAAAAACTATGGAGCTCACAAAATCGACCGTCGCTATTTTATAGCATTTATAATTTAGTTTTAATTTGTAAATATGGCTTTAATATTACCTTGGGATAGTCAGCAGCTGCACTGATGCTTCTATATTTTTTACTAGTTTCGTTCCTAATGTTCCTATTAGATTAATTTAAGAAAGAAAACGATAACTCTGAAATACATGTATGGCAAAATTTCAGGCCCTCATCAACGCGTTTCTGTCGTCCGCTTAACATTCATTTTGCTCGTGAGACTCCTGAATTAACCTTTGCAAAAACAAAATTTGGATCATCAAATTAAAATTTTAAAATCCTTTTCTTTACAACGAAGGAGCCCTTAATTTTCAAAATCATTTTCTAAAACGATTTATGAACATTCAAATGATTTTTATATATATGATTTTTATCGTTAGTGATAATTGATACTCCCTATAATAGAACGTGTAATACTTAATAACTTGTATGTCTTATTTCTGGTAAACCTTATTATAGCCAGCTTTCCTAGAAATTCGACCAGTGTGCGTCGGGTCCAAAGGTCACATGCCAGTATCACCGTCTATAGATATTCTAATAAGTCCGCTCACTCCAACATGCCGTGGAAAATACTGCCGTTGACCTTGAACACACTCGGCCACTGTACAGGGTGGCTTGAATTCGTGTCTATGTATGGGGAACTCGAATACCGTAAGAGATACAGTGTCGGTCAAATTAAAGCAAAATTGCGCATTTAGGTGCCTAACAATATGCCGTTTAGAAAGTTTTAAAATTCCGAGTATTTACGGAGATATCCGAAAGAAACCGAAACTTTGAAAAATCGTTTTATTTTTTTCCTGGGCTTATTTAAAAACGGATTTCAAATCTAATTGCACTTTTGCATTGCCACTTTTTCCGCTCTATCCAATGATGATATCCTGTTTGAAATCCGACGTTCCGTCTTCAAGGGATCATCATCAACTTTATTTTTTTAAATACGAACATTAATTTTTTTTATCGTTTTTCAGATGGTATTGGCGTTATTAATATAAGTAAGTATGTGTTTTTATTTATTTTTTTAATTTTTATTTTTTTTTATTATTTTTATTTTATATATTTTGCTTAGGTGATTTTAAATAATTTAAGGTAGCTACTTTTGAAATTTTCATATTCTATAAAAATATTTAATTTTTTTTGTATTAATAAAAATAAAAAATAGTAAAATTAACTCAAACAAGTTGCTTAGTGCAAAGATAACATATTTTCATTTTTTAAGTAATTAAAAAATTTACTTAATGGAGAACATCCACAATTTATAATCATACTACGTGATACTATAGGTACTTTGATAAAAAAACACACCTATTGGAATTTTGCTATCAAAGTACCTATAGTATCACGTAGTATGATTATAAATTGTTGATGTCCCTATTAAATACATTTTTTAATGGCCATATTCTCATAGAAAATAATTTTACTATTTTTTATTTTTAATACGCTCCAATTTTCCACTTAATACAAAAAAAAAAAATATTTTTATAGAATATAAAAATTTCAAAAGTACCTACTTGAAATTATTTAAAATTACGCCAAAGCAAAATATATAATAAAAAAAATTATAATAAAAATAAAAAAAAATAAAAATATAATCATATTAATAACGCCAATACCATCTGAAAAATGATAAAAAAAAATAAAGTTCGTATTTAAAAAAAGAAAGTTGATGATGATCTCTTGAAGACGAAACGTCGGATTTCAAACTGGATACCATCATTGGATAGAGCGGAAAAAGTGGCAATGCAAAAGTGCAATTCAATTTGAAATCCGTTTTTAAATAAGCTGAGGAAAAAAAATAAAACGATTTTCCAAAATTTCGATTTTTTCCGAATATCTCCGGAAATACTCGGAATTTTAAAACTTTCTAAACGGCATATTGTTAAGCACCTAAATGCGCAATTTTGCCTTAATTTGACCGACACTGTATCTCTTACGGTTTTCGAGTTCCCCATACATAGACACGAATTCGAGCCACCCTGTACAGTAAACGAATGGGTGCGGCTACGGTGTACGATCAATGTGAACTGCCGTTCGATTATTTTTATACGGGGAGCGTTCTATTAGGAATAAATGATATGAATATGATTACGTATTAATGTTTGGATTATTTATTTGTTATGAACAAGTATTGACATTATCTGTCTTATTTATAGCTCATTAATGATACTACTTTGTAATAGTTACTTAGTATTATAATAAATAAGTAAATAATAAACGAAATATTATCTACGATATGGATAAAAATACCAATAGGTACAACTTGTATTGTTTAATTACGAACACAAGTTACAAAATAAAACAGGAAAATAGCGACAATGGAATAATTTTAACCTGATATTTTCGGCTGTCGATATTTTATTACATTTTGTTATTAATATGACAAAAATGCGCCGTCACAGTGAATGTCGTCTTTAAAAAAAAAATGAAAACACCAACTAACCTGTGCGACACCCATAACTTAACCCAAGCATTAAAAGTGTTTTCCATCTAGGGTTTTTTTATTCTTAATTATTGTTTAAAACAGCGATCAAACTCACTTAAAGTGGCTTCCCACGGCCTGTATTAGAACAGGCCAGACTCGCGCGGCGGACAAGCACAGGTAAGCACGGATCGGGCTTCGCCGCGCGTGAGGTCTTCCCATGGCCTGTATGAGCCTGTTCTTTAAGAGTTTGAAGATAGGGTTCCGTTTAAAAATGTCGCGTGAAACTCGGCATCTTAATTTTCGATAGGTTGACTAGTTGACAGTAGATTGAAAATAACCAAATATAGAATAGAGTAAACCTAGTATGTACTTATAGATACCTACATAATATGTAACATGAAAACATAGCCATCATAACATTGAGAAACAACTAAAAGGCGGCTTCTTAGTACTTCTAATTCTGTATAATACGGTCTAGCGGAAGGGCTCTAAGCGGTTTCGTGGTCTAGTGGTACGATTCTGGGTTTTCGATTATGGCGTTCTGCGTTCGATTCCCGTCGGTGTTTTTTTTATTTTTTTTTAAGGTTATGTTTGTTTTTTTTTCTAAATTTGGGTTAGTTTAGTTTCATTGAGGCCTGGAACGAGCGAAGCGAGCAGAGGGCCATGCGTGAAGTTAAGATTGACTTCGAAACTCGTTCGGGCTGACTCGTGACCTTGTTTTGTAGTAAGCTGTAGATGCTAGTACATGTTACAAAGGAAATTTATTCCTATGTAATACAAAAAATAACATTTTGTTGTGCTAGAACTAAAAAATATAATCCATTGCTTTTTTTTTAATAGTATTTTTTTGGCTTTTTGCCGAAGTTAGCATGGTTTATTCTAAGCGCGTGCTTGTAAAATTCTCTACAAGTTGAGTAAAATTAACTTTTATTTGTGACTTTTTATATGCTCAACTGTAAGCCTGTTTCTAGAATCTTTCCATGCATTTTCGCAAAGCGAAAAAATGCATTCAGTGGCCGCGTTGAATGCTGGAATGGATGCGATAAATTGAAATATCATTAGAATATTTTTTAAATTTGTGCTGGAACTAAAAATTAAATTTCATTCTTCGATGGGCGTTTTGTTTTACGGCAAATTTGATTCATGATTGAAAATCGGGACATTTGGCGTCCAGCTTTAGGTCTTGGCAGAACGTATTAAAATGGGAAATGGCCCCAAAAATCAACCCTAATCACAGATAACAACAGACACCGACAGGTCGCGACAGATCAGGCCAGGCCGCGCCTTTGAAGTTACCGACTTGCGGCGGATCGGGCGCGCAATCACGGATCTTTCCGGACGACCTCGGACGGCACCCTTCCCACGGCGTGTTGGCCCGAGCCGGCGCGGCCCGGCCTGCGATATCACGGGCCGTGGGAAGCCACCATTATACTAATATATAACTCAACTTATATACATAATTTGGACGAAGGTAAATATTAGAAATCCACAAATTTTACGCTATTTTGATATTCTTTGGATTCATGAAAGTGATTTTTCAAAGCCATGCATGTAACGACACGATCTGGAATTTTCGTCTCGCAAGAGAGATAAAGCATATGCCTTTCTTTCTTCCTCTTTCTCTTTTATGGAATCGGTAAAGAATTTATCAATTTTTATGAGACGAAGTGAAACTAACCGAAAGATGATTGGACGACTAACCCAAATCTATTAAAATTCATTATGACGCATCGGAACTGCTGCAAATGACTAAAACGAGTTGAGACTAAGTGAAACTAACCGAAAGTTGATTCGACGACTAACCCAAATTAACCAAATCTATTAAAATTGATTATAACGACTCAAATGACTAAAATAAGTTGAGACTAAGTGAAACTAACCGAAAGTTCATTACACGACTAACTAAAAATAAACCAAATGTATTAAAATTGATTATATCGTATCGGAACCGGTTCAGATGTCTCAAATAAGTTGAGATTAAGTGAAACTAACCGGAAGTTAATTCGATGACTAACCCAAAATAACCAAATCTATTAAAATTGATTATAACGTATCGAAAGTTCAAATGGGTATAATAAGACCAGACTAAGTGAAACTAACTGAAAGTTGTTTCGGCGACTAACCCAAAGTAACCAAAACTATTAAAATTGGTTATAGCGTATCGGAACCGCATCAAATGACTAAAATAAGTTGAGACTAACCCAAACTAACCAAATCTATTAAAATTGATTATAACGTATCGGAACCGACTCAAATGACTAAAATAAGTTGAGACTAAGTGAAATTAACCTAAAGTTGACTAGACAACTAAGCAAATCTATTCAAGTTGATTATAACGTATCGGAACCGACTTAAATGACTAAAATAAGTTGAGACTAAGTGAAAATAACTGAAATTTGATTAGACGACTAACCAAAACTAACCAAATCCATTAAAATTGATTATTATGTACCGGAACCGGCTCAAAAAAGTAAAATAAGTTGAGACTCGCTCACGAAGTAGTCACTTCTATCACGTATACTGTGCTAGTCGTGACTTTTTCTAATAAAAAATCATTAAAAACTTGTGTACAAATCTGCTGTAATTGCTACTACTTTTCTCTGCCTACTTTCAATGTATTGTTTTGTTTTTATTGAAATAACGCAGACGGCGCATGAAAGGTTTGTAGACAATGCTGTGTTGCCAGATTAATTCTTTAATTCTATATGGTTTTAAATTAAAATGGTACATTTCTCAGTTTGACAATTTTATGTTAGTCAATACTTGTGTTGTGCTAAATTTAAAATATATATCTATATAATATTTATTATTCCTGAAATTATTATTTTATATAACTTATTTAAGCGAGGCAAACCGATAGTGATATTAAACTGATAAGAATTGATATTATTCATTGCTCTATATTAAAGGTCGAAAAGGGGATTTGAGGAGCATGATTATTTCTCTTGCTGACTATAGGTATTTTGTTTCCTTATATTCCTTGCGTTTCTATACAAGCATCTAGCGTCTGCGGTATAACTATTTGCAATCATGCGCAGTTGCGTTTCGGGATCAGCTTTTGTGCTTGTGATACTACGGCCCGGGTTCGATTCCCGTCGGTGACATGTTTTATTTATTTATTTTTTGGTTAAATTTGTTAATTGGGGTTAATTTTAGTTTAGTGTTAGGTAGGGTTGGTCAAGCGTGTAGCGCCCCAATCTCAATGCGCTTGTTTGATTCATTAAAGTTAGTTTCGATTATGTTTGCTTAATATGGGTTACTGACGCGCGCTTACCGAGTAGCACAGGACACGTGATTGAAGTAAATACTTCTCAAGTTTCAACTCATTTTATTTATATGAGCCGGTATCGATACGTTTTTATAATCAATTTTTATACATTTGTTTAGTTTTGGTTAATCGTCTAATCAACTTTCTGTTAGTTTCACTTAGTCAACTTATTTTAGTCTTTTGATCAGGTTCCGATATGCTATAACCAATTTTAATAGATTTGGGTAGTATGGGTTAGTCGCCGAATCAACTTGCAGTTAGTTTCACTTTGTCTCGAATTATTTTAGTGAACTCAACCGGTTTCGCTAGGTTATAATCAAATTTAATAGATTTCGTTACTTTGGGTTAGTCATCGAATCAACTTCCGGTTAGTTTCACTTAGTCTCAACTTACTTGAGTCATTTGAACCGGTTCCGATACGTTATAATCAATTTTATTACATTTGGTTAGTTTTGGTTAGTCGTCTAATCAAGTTTCAGATAGTTTCACTTTGTCTTAACTTATATTAGTCATTTCAACAAGTTTCGGTAGGTTACAATCAATTTTAATAGATTTGGTTAGATTGGGTTAGTCGTCGAATCAACTTTCGGTTAGGATCACTTTGTCTCGACTTATTTTAGTCATTTGATCAGGATCCGATATGCTATAACCAATTTTAATATATTTGGTTAGTTTGGGTTAGTCGCCGAATCAACTTTTAGTTTGTTTCACTTTGTCTCAACTCATTTTAGTCATATCAACCGGTTTCGATAGGTTATAATCAATTTTAATAGATTTGGTTAGATTGGGTTAGTCGTCGAATCAACTTTCGGTTAATTTCACTTAGTCCCAACTTATTTTAGACATTTGAACCGGTTCTGATACGTTTTAATCAATTTTAATAGATTTGGTTATTGTGGATTAATCGCCGAATCAACTTTCACTTAGTTTCACTTTGTCTCGACTTATTTTAGTGAATTCAACCGGTTCCGCTAGGTTATAATCAATTTTAATAGATTTGGTTAGATTGGATAGTCGTCGAATCAACTTTCGGTTAATTTCACTTAGTCTCAATTTATTTTAGACATTTGAACCGGTTCCGATACGTTATAATCCATTTTAATAGATTTGGTTAATTTGGGTTAGTCCCCGAATCAACTTTCAACCAGTTCCGCTAGGTTATAATCAATTTTAATAGATTCGGTTAATTTGGGTTAGTCGTCGAATCACTTAGTCTCATCTTATTTGATACATTGAACCGGTTCCGATACGTTATAATAAATTTTAATACATTTGGTTTGTTTTGGTTAGTCGTCTAATTAACTTTCGGTTAGTTTCACATAGTCTTAACTTATTTTAGTCATTTGATCCGGTTCCGATACGCTATAACAAATTTTAATATATTTGGTTAGTTTGGGCTAGTCATCCAATCAACTTTCGGTTAGTTTCATTTAGCCTTACTTATTTTAGTCATTTGAACCTGTTCCGATACGTTATAATTAATTTTAATAGATTTTGTTGATTTGGGTTAGTCATCCAATCAACTTTCGGTTAGCTTCATTCACTTCGTCACATAAAAATTGAATAATTCTTTACCAATTCCATAAGAGAGAAAAAATGAGAGATCACGAGTCGTTACATAACAGTCATTAGCAGTACAATAAGAAAAACTACCCTTAGCCATCTTAATATATTTTTTAAATAGCGTATAGCGTAAATCGTGCGAAAACTATTCCGTAAAAATAAATTCACACCGTCCGATCGCGGAAGTACTTGCGAAAACTGAGTCACGGCTACGCCGTGACATTGACACACATCAATGTCAATGCCGATGGGTGAAGGATTGGCGCAGGCAGGAGGGAAATTCTTCGCGGCACGCTCGAGTGAGCGGACTTATTAGAATATCTATAGACGGTGCCAGTATCATGCTAGTTTCCGCGCGGGGAAGGAGACATACCGTTGACGTGCCGCCGCGGAGAGTGAATCTTCTTATCGTAGTTAATATTCGCTGCTAATAGTAAACTTAAATAGATGGGTTAGATGGAAGATTTATAAGAAGGTGGCAGCACGATTTACTTTAGTGAGAAAAATTTAAATGCAAAAGCTGCTCTTGCCCCGGAAATGCGCTTGCCTCACCTTACCTTAAATCATAATTAATACAAATTAAATCTTGCATTATTAAAGTACGTGATACCTAAAATACGTTTCAATTCACACCCTATGAATAAAACCCCTATTTTGATACAGTCCACTAATTAACGTGGTTAATTATAAAGGTAATTACTACCTCCATGTGGTTATAAATAACTTAAAGCATTAATTGTTTATATCGACCAAAATTTATTATCCAAAATACCTAAGTTATTTTATTTCAACATAGATTTTCCCAAGGTTAATGGACGAAAATACGGATGCGACAAAATTTAAATATCTTATTTTAGTTTAAATGAAAAATATAATTAGTCTAGTATTTTTAAATATAAATGTTTGATGGTTTCTTTATTCACAATCATTACACCAACAGTGCTTTTACAAGTCAAGACTTCTTAAAACTACTAAAAAAACTTAAAAAATTGTAAAAATTAACTTAAAATTGTAATCACATTATCAAATTCATTGATCATCATGGCTTTATATAAATAACACGTTTAAGACAATTCACATTTTTTGGTCCCAGAGGCTATTAGACCACGGTTGAGATAGCTGCGTTTTCGGCTCGTATAGTGAAAATACCTGAAAATAAGCAAAGGGTTGTTCTTGTTAGAAAGCCCTTATCTATAATATAGGCTTTCTATAGGGCGAGACCAATCGGGAGAAAAACTTCGTAACGGTACGTCGGATCGCTCTGAAACTTATACCAATCGATTTGTAATCGAAAAAAAAAATTTTGATTTTTTGTCTGTATGTGTGTATGTATGTATGTATGTATGTATG
>JAEQML010067991.1:0-18623 GCA_016904865.1 Pissodes strobi | reverse complement strand
GGCTTTGAATGTTCTTGTGCCGTTCCCAACAACGTACTTGTTTGATACGGGATTTTCAGCATATACAGCTACAAAAACAAAATACCGCATTAGACTGGATGCCGAACCATTCATGAGAATTCAACTTTCTTCTATCAAGCCTGACATTACCCATTTGATGAGGAATAAAAAACAATTTCATGCCTCCCATTAAATAAACTTAATTTTATCATTTGCTTACTAACGAACTACTTACTGTATCTACCTTTTTTGTATGATTATTAATAATCAATACACATATAACTGGTTTTGCTCTTAGTTTAAGGTTTAGGGTTCCGTTAAAAATTTTGTTTTTTAAAAGGGTTCCGTCACCGAAAAAGTTTGAGAACCGCTATAAGCAGATGTAACCGAGATAGAGACAAGTGTTAGGATCAAAGTAACACTGTATATGCTAATATCGATCTCTATTTACTAACTTTTTTTCTATTTTGAAGTGTATTTTATCTCGCACTCGATTTTGTCTCGAAAATAAAAATCCAGATCAAGGTAAGATCGACACTACTCTGGTGCTAAATGGACAATAATTTTTGGTCCTATGTGAGTTTATTACAGTTTGCTGACATTCCTATATTAAGTTTAAAATAAATTGAAATTTAGTGCATTTCATCGGTCCACGAATTTAAATTAGCCTGAGGCAGCGTTTCATTATTCGGATGCTTTTAAATTCCCCTTCAGCATTTGTAGATGCATATGCAGAACTTCGAGCTTCTATTTGTAAACACTGGTAATGCAAATTTTCATATTTACAAATTCGCTCCATCTGTTTACCAATCAAAAATTTTCCTTTTTTTAATCGATTGTAGGAGTTCGACCAGTAATATCGGTTTAAGCGATTTTTTTCGTTTCGTTTACTGGCAATTTTTACGACGAGATTTTTTTCCAAATTTCAGTCAAGAGAACCATGCAATCGGTTACACCGAAATTTGGAAGTTTGGAATTAGATAACAAGGAGAAGCATTAAACATGCAACAAAGCTGTTTTTTATAATATCAGTGAATCCGTAAAAAGAGGTATTCACCATACCGTGTACCTGTTGAACTTCTTTGCAAAGTGCCTTATATTTCCGTGCGTGCCATCACTCGAAGATGCTCTCGGTTCTATCATGAATATAGAAAATATAAATAGAGCCCTATTTTACGCATTTTAAGCAAATCTCAATACACCCTTAAATGCCATTACATATTTTACAAAATAATTTATTTTCAAAGGTGGCCAATAAGCTAATATGGCATTATTTCATTCAGGATCGAGATGAAAAATATTCCTGAAAAGAGATCTATTTGTGAAGATCTCAATGACCTAACTAATAAAGCAGTCAAATATCAGTTATGTTCCAATTTTGTCATATATTCAATGTGTATGTTTAATAATTTCCATTCAAAGCTTCCTCGGATAAATCTTGCTTAAGTCCTCGGGGTTCAGCACATGGCTTTCGAAGTGCACCACTTCTACCATAGCCAACGCTGAACAGTCGGAAGAACACGAATGTACGATTCATCGTCCTCAATGCACAACATTCTGGATATTCTACGAGTATATGCAAATGCGGATTCAAGCAGCAGTGGCCTGTAAGCAGACCTGTCACAAGCCTCAAGTCCCCCTCTTCAAGATCATGAAAGCCTTCGCTCTATCAAACGCTGGATCACCCAAGAAATTCCTGCTCATTCCTGGAGTAATATTCAAATTTCAAATTCAAATTCAAATTCAAATTTATTCAAATATGTATAAAAAGAAATATAAACAACAATTTGAGACTCACAAAATAATAAAAATATTCTACACTAGATTTATGTGCACCTAGCTGAATTAACAGCTGTATGTGCTCCATTACAATTTTGTATTTGAGATCAACCTTTTGATCAAATATTAGTGACTAGTTATGAATTTACAGAATAGGATTACCAAATCAAACACACACACACACACATACATACACATCAATCACACATAACAAATGGCAACAAACGCAATCCATGGAAAGCAAAATTTGAATCTACAATTGGTTCATTATACAAAAAATTGTGATTAAGATACACCTAGAAAAGTCTTGTAAAAGCAGAATTTTTTTGAAAGATATATTCCCTACATGTTTTGCTGAACTTATTACGGTTTCTTATATTTCTTATGTCAGTGGGAAGTAGGTTATAAAACTTTGGCCCAAGATAGTCTATAAATCTTTGATTTAGGTTTTTATGACTCATTGGAATTTGTAAATTTTGCTGGATCCTATTCCTTGTGCAATGCTGGTGATTCATAAACTTTCTTAAAGGCTCTTCCTTATGAATATATATACAAGATGCCAGAATATACAATGACCTCACACTAAACACATCAACATTATACAACAAACATGTTGGATACCTCCTCTCTTTCTTATATATTATTTTTAATATTGTGTTTTGTATCACATTAAGTTGTCTCAACGCATTTTCACACAAACCACCCCAGACGACAATACCATACCTAATGAGAGATTCAATCAGCGCCTTATACACTGATATTACTAGTTTTTTGGTAAGGATTTCACGTAACAGATAAAACTTATGTATTAATTTTCTAATATTATTTTTCAATTTTAGGATATGACAGTCCCATCTTAAATATTTGTCGATTACAATACCCAGATATTTTGTATTTGAAACTTCATTAATATTTTCTGGAAAGGTTTCAACTGAGATCCGTGAGAAATGAGGACGGTTCGATGCCGTTATAGAAAACGCTATATAATGTGTTTTTTTCAAATTTAGTGTTAGCTTGTGTGAGTCCAACCATCTTTTAACCTTCAATAATCCCAATTCCACCATTCTCCGCACACCATCCCAACTATCACCAGAGAAATGCAACACAGTATCGTCGGCATATGATATTACAGTACCATTGATGTTCAAAGACAAAAGAGAGTTCATATAGGTAATAAATAATATTGGACCAATTACTGTTCCTTGGGGAATACCAATTTGTATGTCCCTAGTGTCGCTATAAGAGTCCCTGATTTTAACCATCTGTTTTCGCCCTGTCAAATATGATTTAAAAGTTTCAAGAGCTATTCCTCTCACTCCATAATTTTCCAAAACCTCAAGAATTCCATTATGCGACACCGTATCAAAGGCCTTAGCCAGGTCCAAAAATACTGCTATGCTCTTTTTTCCGGTATTTAAACTATCTGTAATTTCCTTTATAAGTTGATACATTGCATCACAGGTACTAACTCCACCAACAAATCCATACTGACATTTTGATAATATTCCGTTTTCATTTAAAAACTTTAGAAGCCGTTCTTTAAGGCATTTTTCGAATATTTTTCCAAAATTATTGATAAGGCTGATGGGTCTATAATTATTTATATCCTTTTTGTTTCCGTTTTTATGAATAGGTCTAACAACTGTTGTTTTAAAGTGAGATGGGACTATCCCAGTCCCAAAAACTAAATTTATGATATGTGTGAGTGGTGTTAAAATTTGTAAATGTACTTTTTTTATGGCCTTAGTTGCAATTTTATCTAGACCCGGTGCACTATCGTTCTTTAATGAGTATATATGTTTTATAATTTCACCCTGACTAGCAGGATAGAGAAACATTGAAGAACCGGGAGTAAAGTTTGGTTTTGCTCTGTCAACTTGCGGAATTCTGCTTGCCATATCAACTCCAACACTAGTAAAATAATTGTTACAGTAATCTGCCATTAACTTGTCTGATAAGAAATTTTCTCCATTACTTTGTAAATCAATATTACAGTTCTTTTTACTTTTCTCGCTATTTGTTGCATCACTGATTATTTTGTAAATACGCTTAATGTTAGTTTCGTTGCTGGTAATTTCATTTTTGTAGTAGTCATTCTTACATTTAACTATAAGTCTACTTAGAGAATTTCTATAAGTCCTAAATCGAGATAAAAGTTCTTCGTTATGGTTTAATAATAGTTTTTTTTTCATTTTGTCACGTATTTTAATAGAATTTATTATGCCATTTGTAATCCATGGTTTAAGTTTTTTGTTTTTTATAAATTTTACAGTTTTAGAAGTTCTAGCTTGATTATATATGCTTGTAAATTTTTGGTAGAATATATTTGTTGCTGTTTCTGAATCGGAACAGTTCAAGACACACTCCCAGTCTTCACTGCATGTTAATTCTAGTAATTTATTATAGTCAGTTTTGATTAATTCGATGTACTTTCTCTCATTTATCATGGTATTCCCGCCCGATGGTGTGTCGTACACAATATTTAGCATAACAGGGTAGTGATCTGTCAAATCTGAATTTAGGACATACGATTGACATTCCATACTTTTAACCTTAAGTTTTTTTCGAACAAAAATATGATCGATGCAAGATGAAGTTGTTGCTGTGACTCTAGTGGGACAGGTTATATATGGGAGAAAGCCAAAACGACTCAGTGTTGACAGATAGGTGTTAACATTTTCACTATTACTATTTTCACAGACATTTACGTTTATATCACCCACAATTATCTCAATTTGGTTTTCTAAGCTATTAGCAAAATGATTTTCAACATCCCTTATAAAGTCTAGATCATTAGTAGATGGGGGTCTGTATATACAAGTAATTCCAAAAGTGATGTTTTGAATGGAAAGTGTAATTTTACACAGAGTTACTAATGATGTTTCTAACTGACAATCAGTTATATCCACATTTAAGTTATTTTTTGAAAAAATAACAATGCCATCATTTTTATTATAGGTGGCATTGTTATAATAAAAGTTATATCCAGGGATGCTGAAGTCCTCACCTGCTAGTCTAAAACATTCACTTAATACTAATATATCTATAAATATAAATGCTATAAATCCTTGGCCCGGTCATCCATTGCGTTTCTTAGGAAGGCTATTGCTCGTAAAACACCTTTTAAATGAGTTAAAAATATAAAATAACTAAGATGTTACCTACCCTTAAGGATGCGGCCAACGCAACATGTGCTCCGACTGCTCATCGGCGCGGCGTAGGAGTGGGTCAATAATTTAATTTTGACTAGAGCGCCACTAGTTTGAAATAACTAAATCCGCAGACCCCAACTAGAAGGTTCTCAGTCTTGAGAATCCTTAAGGGCGACTCAAAAGTCAAACGTCTATCAACTACACCTGCTTGGTTGAGGTATCACAGAGCAAATAAAAGACGGTAACGTTCGTGTAGATTTACGTTTATTGGATGCTCATTAGGTTTGACGTTACGTTAAATGTTACCAGATTACTTTCAATAAAAAAAATGATATAAATATAAAAAAAAAATGTGAAAGAGCTTAAGTGAAAATAAATAAAAATAAATTAGCATATGCTCACAATTATAGAACTAGAGCATATTGGAAGTAACAATATAACATAAAAAATGATTTCGAAAAATCGAAATCAATTTCAGAAAATTAATGATAAATTCAATATGCATAAGGTATTTACCGTCACATCATACTAGTAATTAAGTTATCAGTATAATATCTATTGCTATTAAGCCTTGTGCATGGTACACGTTTCCGCAGTTGTACATAAATAAACCTTAAACAATCAGTTTATCAAATATCATTATGTAAAAATTATAACCAGATAGTTAATGCAATTTGTCATCTACCACGATATATATTAAATTGGAAGACTAAGGAAATATAATATGAAAAACAATACTAGGAGCATTAATCGATCCACGTTATTAAATAGTATCCTTACAAAATATATACTTATTTAAATTAGCATCTGTAAGGTTTGCTTGCACCTAATCAGTTCGAAAAATATGTATATTAATAAAACGCAGAAAGAAATAAAACACGCAATTTAATACAACGCTGATAATACTAAAAACACACAAGCGTTTTGTGTACGTAGTACCACACCCAACCCAACTTATCTTACACTTATCTGGTATCCGCCGAAATCACCCCCGGCGTTCTGAACGTAGGCTGCGCCTCAGAACTCATATACTCTCAGTGGCATTTGAGGCAGTGCCCACCTGGACATTCAATACCTCTGGCTGCAGTCGATACCAAATTAAAACAACCAACTGGACAGCAGACTGACCGGTAGCTACTTGGTTAACTACTCTTAGCTATTTAACTCGCTCCAAATAAAAAACCCTAACTACGTAGAGCTATGGCGATGACGACGAATGGGAGCAAGCCTACAGGCACCTCTTGAAGAAGGAAGACTGCGTATTTTTTTTGTCGGAATCCCCCGCACGTGGCCATTTACCAAAAAATCTTGACTTTAGACAAAATCCAACAAATCCGCAGACAATTAATTTCCTCCACCAAACTGGTGACTATGTCTACTTGTCTAGTCCGAAATAAGATTATCCCCGTTTGGGAGAATTAAATTTTCATAAACTTTTTATCAGGCTTACGCTCTAATTTTATGAGGGATTACCAAGAAAGATAACAAGGTCAAGTCAAGATCGTACACTTCGAACGCCAAGGTTCAATGTTTAAGGCGCAGAAAAAATTCGACCAATAAGCCAGTTCAGCATTATCCTGCGACAACACGTAAAATGCAAGATGGTTGCCACAAAATTTAATAACATCTTCAATACGCAATAAATACGTACCTAAGGGTGTATGGTCTTATGTATTGCTGGCAGGATAAAGAAAACCGACGATAAAACCATTACCCCCAATGACTAATTAAACAGAAACTACCTCATTCCTGCCCGCGACCATTATAAATTCCTGACATCAAAAACGCTAAAAGCATAAATACGCCGCGGCACAATAATTAACGCCAAAACGTACCTTCAACTAAGAGCCAGCTGCGAAACAACCGGGCGGTGTTGACAAATTTAGGGAACACAGCAGAACCACTAAATCATCTTGTCTGATTACATCAAACGAAAGATCAGATAGTCGTCTAACATCAAACTGATGGTAGCACATCATTCCAAGGGTACCCCGCAATATTAGGCAACCAACAAAGCAAAAAATCAGTCAGCTGTCTCACCTGTTATCATATCAGAAATAAACTTTGACTGATTTTTTAACTTTCCCTATTAAATACTAAAACAAATCCAGGAAAATAACTGACAAACTCTGAAACCAATATTTCTGACAACCATGAGATTGTTTTAATGTATATTATCATCGAGAAGGTGATTATTCGGGAAGGTAAGAGAATTATTGAATGTTTTTAAATGCAATGCTGTAAATGATTGTAACTTTAAAGGTCTCCTCGATATCGATGGCCAGAATACAGTACAATCTCTTGATTGATGATGTGCCAAGCCAGTAAAATTGTTCAAAAAGCTCGATCGATACTATCAAACCGCCCGAGATAATCAAGTTACGTATAGGCCTATAGGACTCTCAATTTTCCCGGTAACAGCCCGATAAAAAGGCTAGGGTCATACGGCAACCATGCAGGTATCTAAACGAGTAAGCAGTATTATATTTAGCTTGACGGACTAGCCTAATAGATGTAGGATTAAAGGTGAAATAATTGACTTTGTTTGACCATTAGCTATTACATGTTTTCATACTAAATTGACAAGTAACAAAGCGGCGGCCATACTATAAGGCAACCTATTATATGTTCAGATCCCGTTGGATGCATTGCGGAACGCTGACGTGCGTTCCTTACAATGGCGACGGTCGTACTCTAAGACACACCTATTAAATATTCAGGTAACATTGGACGCACTAGAGAACCCTACTCAAACTAACCCAAACAAACCCAGACCATCGACCTCCTTGTTGTACAAGACATTCGAATGTGTTCCGCAACCCATACGAGACTGACGTTAACACGTAATTACACTCAGACACCATCACTATGTATTTAATTTGACATCTCTTCCATTGAATTGCATAATCTACGTAATTTACTGCATTATTTATAAGAATATAATCATATCTTTTGAGGAAATAAATATACCAAAGAAGAGCGTGAATTAGTTTAGACGAAATAGGCAAATAAGTAATTTTGCATCAACAATTTTTTAGTCCCTGTTTAAAAATTATTTAACTATCACACTGATGGAAACTACTTAGTAGATACATTGTTTCCTCATCTATAGTGAGCAATATCCAGGACCTTAAGCAGATGCCACACTTTAATATTTGGTGATTGTATTCAATTAGATTAATTGAAGAAACCTAGAATCGCAACTGTCATGTCCTTAATTTATAAATCCTGTGTTCAGCTTTTGAATTACAAACACATTCCTCGGTATCAGTTGAAGGCAAGTAATGTCACAAGTGAATTACTGTAATGTTTTTCAGTTCCATCATTGTAAATGCAATGGCAAGAGAGTTAAAATTTCCCTGGTGGTATTTCCCTTGTGTTTTGACCTTTGCAGCGACCGAAAACATAAATCACTACTACGTGATGTCACGTTTCCACTAGAACATTTGTATGTTTGTATCATATATTACATTTATTTTCTTAACAATGTTTAAATCCTTGAACATGGAGTGAAGTTTAAGTATATACATCCCGTTAATTCATGCGACATAATGCATTTATTAAAAAAGTATTAGGGTCTTCATCGCTGTTTAATAATAAAGTTTTTTAAGAGTTGTGATGTGTTTTGTTTATGGCTAGTTGGGTTAGTTATTTGAGTGTCTTATCGGCAGACTTGTTTCGCTTAATTTTACTCAGATTTAACACTGGACATTAACTGTTTGACAGGTTCTGCTTCCAAATTATTTTACTTAAAATTTTGACAGATCTGTCGTAGATTCAACTTTACTACTTTAGGTGGGTAAAAACAAGATCACGAACATATGCACTGGTGCACTGTGAAACTTAATTTTAGCTAAAGAATTAAGTTGGCGTTTATAATTTGTCGTGAATGTATATTATATTTTCCAAGCTCAAGTTCAAACTTAGGGCACGGTGATATTTACTTAGTATTTTTGCACACAGGTGCCCGCTCTCCAGTAACGTTGGACCCCAACGTTTGCCAAGATCCCTATGTTTTAAAAATAGAGACCTCAATTCTCCTATTGGTGCTTGGTAGATTCATGCAACAAAAAAGAAACCACTCTTTACAAATTATCCTAATACTATTACAACTTTATCTCTAGGTTGCGAATAAAATAATAGTGCGTTGAACTTATTTGGTTAATAATCTATTGCAATAGTTATCTCCACAATATTCAAAAGACGGCCCTGATTTTATACCATAGAAAAAATTTAAATTAAGCCAGGAAAGTTTCGCTCGATAAAATTAAACTCTGTTTGGATTTGCAGCTGGCGTGTCTCATGGCCTAAAGATTCCTTCTCGCTCGGTAGGTTCCTTGGTGACTCGTTGGGACCAAAAGCGTGGTTTATGCATCTGCCTTTAATTATGTATATCTTTTAAAATGTGACTTTTAACTTTTTAATTGTGATTTGACCGTTGGTTGCTGGTGTTGTTTGTTTTCTTTTCATTGATATGCTCTTCAGGTCCAATGACAAGTAACACTGATGATGACCTAGGCCGAAAGCGCTCTGTTATGCTTCTATAGGAAGTTTTTTTGTATTAAAATTTTGCATTGAATACAAGGTGTTTCATTTAGTATAATATTAAAATGGCTGAGTTTAAGTGTGATTCCTGCCAGAGAATCGTTGCAGAAACGGATAAATATAAAATTCGCTGTAGTGGGGAGTGTCACCAGAATTTTTGTATGATCTGTACTGGTCTGGATAAGGCAACAACAAAGGTGCTCTACCAACAAAAGTACCAAAATATTAGATTTTTCTGCACTACTTGTGACTCTCCTATGTTAAAATATCTTCACGACAAAGTATCAAAGCTACAAGGATCGCAGATTTATCTGGAAAATGTAGAAGCTATGAGAACCTGTCTAAAGAGGAACAATGACCTTCTTCCAGTCATTTCGGAAATTTACGACACTTTGAGTAACCATGACCCCAAATGGAAATTTTATAGAAAAAAAAATAGATGACATTCACAGCTTCCATACCAGATTCTCTGATAATAGACAAAAAACTTTATTCCATTCGATCAGGGAAATGAAGCAATTAATCAATCTGTCATCTATTTTTATGGACAATCATGATGAGTCTGTTAAGGTTCAGGTTCACGACTCATCAAAGGAAGAGTTATTGAAGGAAATGAGCGATATACGAAAAAGTGTAAATCAAATGGCACTGACGATAGAACAGTTGGCTGCCAAAGATAAGCCAATTATTAGGAGTAACCCACCAGCAGTAACAAAATCGATTTCGACTCAGACCGACCATACAGATAACCATTACTATTGCTTCTCCTAAAGTCATTACTTATCCTAAAGTCATTGCTCTTACACCTCACATATCCCCATAAAGGAAGACTGGCATTATGTGCTAGTGACCAAGATCCCATCTCCTAATACAGCAAGCCAGGTTGCACACTATGCCAAAGAAAAACTTGAAACTACTGACTTTATCCGATGCTTTCCAATGCTGAAGAATAAGGACTGTACACATTCCGAATTCAAGGTTGGTGTGCCGAAAAAAAGCTACCTAAAGCAGCTTAAGGATATAAGTATGTGGCCACCGAGTACTGAAATAGTCACTGCCAATTCATCTTTAACACCCTTAAAGGTATCGCCGCCTGCAGCAAGGACTTCGATCACTGGCTATCAATATTTTAAGTTTGGACGGCCGAAGCCTACCACCACGCTCTGACTCAACATCTGTACATATAACTGGGGTTGAGTTCTGGCTCTGACAGGAAGCTTTAGCCGCCTGGAAGTCTTTTGCGCTGGAGAATTTGGAGGTTGTTGTGGAGAAAAGCTCGAAGAGGGATGGTGGGCTGGATATGGACCCGATGACTCCACCTATAGCGCGGCTGTCGCGAGATTCGGATGCGGCTATTGGTCGTCATTTGCTGGCTAGACCGAGGGACTCCTCCATATTAAAGGCTCTTTGGCTATTCCTTGCCTATTTCCATGATCAACCCTCCAGTGTGTGTTTTGAAGGGCACACCAACACTATGTACATGTATTGTATTATCGCTTCCACGACGCCTACGGTATTGGTTCGACCGAGGTTGAAACGGATCTCTCTGCCTTCAGGTCTTTCTTTTCATCGGAGAGACTTCAACACCTTCAGAAGGTTCGGGAAAGTCATAGCAATTATTTTTCTACTTGTTCTCTCATTAGAGGGGGGAATTTTTTGGTAGATTGAGTCGAAAGAAGGATCAAGCACCCGCTGAAAAATTGGATGATGGCAAGCTTAGTGTTTTTTATATTAATATTCAGCCCTTAAGACACAAAACAGATGAATTATTTCCTTTATTAGAAGAGGTTAATTTTCCAGAAATCATTACCATAACTGAACATTTGTTAAATGTTGATGCGCCTGTGTTTGTCAAAAATTATACTACAGTAACTAGATTTAATAGAAGTAATTTATCTCATGGAGGTGCTATGATAATGTTTACTAACAACGACTTTTCGGCAGTGACTAAGTTCGATAATGTATTGTCTGAGAAAGTATTGAATTTTCCATCGTCTATCATAATGCTCATGATCTCTATCTTGTTTGTATTTACAGAACACCTGACGCTGACATGCATATATTCAGTCAAAGATTACTGAGCTTGGTTGAGTCCCTGCCTTTAAAAGGCAAATTAATTTTGTGTGGCGACCTTAATGTTGACTTTTCCAGTGTGTGTACTGCTCAAGAATCTCTTCGGTCCATTTTCGACTCTTTTGGTATACCTATCAATCATGCATATTAAAATAACTAAAACTAGTTCTAGTACTCTAGACTCTGTCGTGTCATCTTTTGATCCAGAATTCGTTGACTGTCTTTAACTCGGGTTTCTCTGATCATGAGGTAGTATTAACAGCATTTTCGATTAAACCCAAATACAAAATTGCTTCACGCAAATTATGTCGTATTTTTTCGGACAAAAGTTTTCTAAATGTCAAGCACCTATGTCTAACAACTGACTGGGTTGTCCTGTGTGATGATGTCGATGTCGATACCGAATATTCTAGATTTATATAAACTTTATCTACTTTGGCGTTCAAATCCTTTCCTCTTAAGCCTATCAAAATTAAACAACATAAACCCTGGTCAACTAAAGGCTAACGCACATCTGCAAAGAAGATGCGTTCATTATGTCACTTAAAAAATACTCGGACGGCGTTTTCTTCCATGATTACGTGAAACGTTACAGAAAAGTCTATCATAAGACTATAAAAGCTGTCAAGGACATTTATTATAATAAGAGGTTGGCTAAATCCAGTAACGTTGCTAATGAATCATACTCTATTATGAATGACTTAAGGAATGAGATTTCTTCGTCTAGCACAATCGCTAATTCACCTGAGAACCTAAACAATTGTAAATGTTTAGCTTTGTAAATGTGGCTAAAGATTTAATGTCAACATCATAACTCCTTCTCATGTTCCACTTTCATATCTCTCTAATGCTAATGTGAATTTACACAGCTTCTTTTTTACGCCTATAGCATTTGATGAGCTTCGCAGTACAGTTAAAGACATTAAAAACAAATCCTCGTCTGGGACTAATGGGCTTACAGTAAAAATGTTCTCAAACCTGCCGGAATGCATAATAAACCATCTTAATACTTTAATTAACAAGTCATTCCAAAATGGGGGTTTTCCAAACTGTCTTAAGACGGCAATAATAATTCTTTTGCATAATGGAGGAGATAAAGACTAAGCTTCGGACTATCGCCCAATTGCACTCCTTCCCACATTATCAAATATCATTGAAAGACTGGTTAAAAAAAGGCTTCTATCTTTTCTCTCTAAATATAAAATACTTACTACCCATTAATTTGGATTTTTAAGTAACAAATGCATAAATGATGCTATGTTTTCCCTCTTTAATTATGCATACTCCAACTTGAACAACCATCACTCTACAGCAACAATATAGAGTGATTTCTCTAAAGCTTTCGATTGTGTAAATCATAATATCTTAATTAACAGATTGCGGTACTACGGATTCAGAGGAGTGCCTCTCGAATGGGGTTTAAGTCGTATCTTAACAACAAAAATCAGCTTGTGAGGGTTTATACGTCGATGTCTTCTTGCAAGCCAATAAATTGTGGAGTACCCCAGGGTTCAGTACTAGGCTCTATTTTGATTTTGCTGTTTATCAACGACATTGCAACTCTGTCTCTTTGCGGACAATACTAGTTTCACTTGGATCAACCCGGATATTACAGCGCTTCACAGAACTGTATCTAGTGACTTAATCACCATTAAATCATGGCGCGATTCTAATCACCTGTGCCTCAACGTTTCTAAAACTAAAGTTTTGTCATATAAAAGTAATAATAACGCCACTATTGACGTCGCGTCGTTGAAACTGTGAAATTTTTGCGGCTTGTTGTAGACATCCATTTAAAATGGGATTTGCACATCGATGCCTTATCAAAAAAATTTAGTTCTGCCAGTTTTGCGCTAAGAACGGTTTCCAGGGAGATAAACTTGTCAACTGCTAGAACAGTCTCTTATGCCCTTTTTGAGTCGCATCTCCGATACTCCCTTCCATTCTGGGGTACGTGTTGTTCGACTCAGTTTTAGCGTATTTTCAAACTGCAAAAGAGAGCTGTTCGATACTCACTGAGACTAAACAGTAGGACACACTGCCAGGATTTCTTTAAAAGATTTAAAATATTAACTATTCCTTCTTATTCATATTTGAATCCATTTACTTAATCCGCAAGCAAGTATCTGCTATTCCAGAAAGACCATCTCACAACTATCCAATTCGGAATACGGATCATGATCTTTATCTGCCAA
The DNA here is from genome assembly GCA_016904865.1 of Pissodes strobi. Classification (NCBI taxonomy): domain Eukaryota; kingdom Metazoa; phylum Arthropoda; class Insecta; order Coleoptera; family Curculionidae; genus Pissodes; species Pissodes strobi. Next base: position 4,879 of record JAEQML010067991.1, on the reverse strand, counting down.
CCCCGCGCTCAGAGTTAGTTAAAAGCTCTATACTGTACAATGCAAAAAAATGCACAATTATCTGCCATTTGAAATAGCATCTTTTCCCGCATTCGCAGAGCTTTGAGACCATACTTACTGGAGAGAGCCTTATACGCAGTAAACGACTTTTTTATTAATACTTAATTTTCAGCATCTTACACACTGGTTTAATGTTTAATGTTTGGTGTTTACTGTTTAGTATTTAATGTTTAAATGACAAAATATTTTGATATTTAATATTTTATGTAATACGTACAATTTGCACAATGGTTTTGTATAGTTAGGTTTTGCTTTTCTTTTCATGTTTCTATTTATGTTTTGTACTCTAGCTCTAGCTTTGTCTACAAATTGTAAAATGTTTTGACAATAAAGCATCTTATTATTATTATTATTATTATTGTTACCATGAGACCAAAAGTTGACACACATTATAGAGAATGCCTCTAAAAGGTCTGTACAAAACGCTAGCACAATTTCCTGAAGCTAAAATATGAGGATCTAGCTCAATTTACTGTAATCCAAAAGTTGATAGTTTCGGACACTCAGGGTGCCAAACTTATTATTTTATAAAAGTTTTCTCTAAATATGTATCTTAATAATAATATGATTTGCACGAAATTTGGGACTTCGGGCTGAGAAATCGAGATCTGATCACAGTTTCGCTGTAGAGTGCAGAGCGTGCCACCAGCAGCACTTTACCACATTTAGAGCTTCATAACTTTTTGAGCATCGGCATATTAAACTTGTTGTTAACAATTTGGGCCGTATTAGATTAACTTTTAAATTATGCACGTTTGCTATGAACTTTGTTAATGAAACTGGCGTAACTAAACCACTCGGCGAACGCCTCATTACACGCGTTTCATTATAGTGTCCATATCAGTTTTTTATAGTTATTAATGATGCTAGTTCATTAACTATAAAAACTGATATGTTCTAATAAAAAACTCGGCAGCAGTCGATAACGCTTCAGGAAAATATCCATTAATTATTATGGCCAAATTATATTTGATAGCTTTTAATCAACGTGGAAAAATTTTTTCGATGAAATATCTCAATAAGAACGAGTATATTAGCTAATAAGAATATAATGCCGCTAGGGTCAATGTTAGCAGTAGACTAACAAAAACGTAGTCATAACCATTATTAAACTTTTGAAACAAAAGCCTCCTGCTTATCTAAAACAGTTATTATTTCATTTGTCTTTAAAAAATATATATCTAATAAATATTAATAGTAATTTGGCACGTTCTTTGTTAGCTTCTAAATATATTTATTTATCCTCATCTCAGATTAGGACAAACTGAGAGGGAATGAAGTTAAATTAGGAAATTGTTCAATTAAAGATGTGTAGGCCACGAGTTTTTTTTATGTGTGTGTGCCACAGGCCTCGAAAGGCTAAGGCCTATAATATACCCCTGAGGGTAGCGTGACCTGTTATATGGCTTAAACCGTCAACATTGTCCAAATATCGAAACATGCACACTTGGGGCACTTCACGACACTTTTAGACAACGCAGTAGTACTTCCACGGTCGTTATTTTAGAACTACAATAACTATTACTTTTTTTGGCTCTCCGGCCGGGAATCGAACCCGTGTCTCCCGCGTGACAGACGGAGATACTAACCATACTACCGCTTTGAGTTTTAAAGCGTGTGATGAGCTCCGGAAAAACAAGCTTTTAACCGGTTTTTCGTCGCGTAACGGGACTCAAAGTGATTAAAAATTGTCCGTCATAGTGTGATATAAGACATTTGTTGTGGACAATTCGGTTTGTCACCTGTTTCGTGCGAAAACGGTTGCAAAAGGAATTGAAGGTTATGTCACGGTGGAAACAACAGGAATTAGACCTTATAAGGCAATAAATAAGGCTTAATGATGACAAACTCACGAGAGAAAACTTTGAAACTATCCATCAACAAATTCCAAATAGATCACTACTCGCGATTAAGAATAAATATCTGGAATTAAAGCATAATGCAGAACCACGCGCAGTGGTAAACAAGTGGATGAGGTTATAAATGTGATGTCGTTTGCAAAGCTGTAAATAGAATTGTTTGTCCTATCTAAGAGATCGTTGATGTAGAGCAGGAACAGTGAAGGAGACAAAATACACATTTGAGGAACTCCGGCATTGATTTTAAATTTCTCCAAGAGAATATGTCCATCAATAGCAACTCGGAAGTTTCTCTCCGTTAAGAAATTGCAGAGCAATAGAAGCAGTGCTGGTTGTAGTCCGTAAGCTGTCAATTTGCGTAATAATTCGTCATGCCACACCCAAATGCTTTGAATATGTCGAGAGCCGCTGCACGAGATTTGCCGTAGCTCTCAATGACTTTGGTCCACAGTTAGGTCACGTAAGTCAGGAGATCTCCAGTTGATCTGCGCTTGCGGAAGCCATACTGGCGATCCTTTTCATGCCGGCCGATTCGAGATATTTTGAGAGCTGTTCATTGATCAGTTTCTCCGTGATTTTGGACATGATGATGGGCACTTGGATTGCAGTTATTTGGAATCGTTTTTTACCTTTCTTCGGGATCGGTTGCACCTGAGCGCATTTCAGATAGAAGAAAAGCACGTAGTTCCATATGATAGGGAGAAAAGTCTGCATAGTGGAGCTGTTAGTTTAACAGCACATTTCTTAAGCTCAATTGCCGGAATGTCTTCCGGTCCTGTAGCCTTGTTAGTGTCTGACAGTGTCTTTTGAGTATTCGTTTCACTTTGCGTTGACGAAATACCAGACCTGGCATTGAGGAATTCACTCTCAGGATAGTTGGGGAGTCTTGCCTTGAGGATCTAAGGTAGAATTTGAGGCAAACATTTCGGCAAAATTATTCGCTTTTTCTTTGGCCGTTTCCACTATTGAGCCATCATCTTTGGTCAGTGGTGGGATTGACGTCTTTGAGAACCCCTAATTAACAGCTTTGGCAAGTAACCAAAAGGATCTTGATCCGTTAGGACAGTTGAGAAGCTTGCTTTTGATCTGCTCGTTATATCCCTACTTGCTCTCGTCAATGGTTCGCTTACACTAGTTTCTAGTCGTGATGAATATATTTCGATTTTCGGCAGTCAGATATCGGCGCCATTTGCGGTAGAAAGTATTTTTAACATTGACCGCTCTTGGGTAATTTTTTCCCAACCATGATTTACTGTTTGAGATAAGTTTCATAGCAGAGGGGATGAAAGCTTCCATACCAGCTGGGATAACTTGAGTTATCTCATCAGCAGATTCAGAGGTATTTTGATTCATAAAGCAGATATCTTTGCAAGGAAAAAAATTATAAAACTCGCAAAGATCACGTCACTTTGCAGAGTTGTAGTGCAAAACCTTTCGGGGCACCTTTGGCTTCTATGTTTCGATAGCAAGTTCACAGTTTGCGGAGATACGATTGTGGTCTGACGAGCCCAATGGAGATTGGACACTCACGGTGAAGAAGTGAGGAGAATAGATCCAGGAGGCTAGCGAAGTCTTTTTGATGCTCGGGGATTCTGTTAGGTTAGTCAAACAACTAGGTCAGTCCGTGACTGTCTCGACTTCTCATCCTCCATCGTCGTTTTTATTGAAGTGTTTCAACCAATCGATGTTATGCACGTTGAAGTAGTCCTACTATGGACAATTTCTGCTGTTGGATAATAGTTGATCTGCAGTAAATCAATTTGATTGCCAAGTTTTGAGAAAAGCTCTTTATATTGGTGTTCGCTAAGTAGTCTACACAAGCAACAATTGAATTTGGTTGCTCGATCTGTGCTTAATTTGAACCGCATGACATCGAAGTCCTTAGGTTGGTATGCTTGTTGCCGTTGATAACATAAATCGTCTTGTATATAAACAGCTGATCCAGAGTTATGTCGAATCGGAAGTAAAGGTCATATCTGGTAGATTTAACATGTCTAGTGCTTGATTTCACTTCTGTTTCTGAAAGACCTAAAATATGAGACTTAGTTGATGTCAGGTGCTGGTGAACCGAGTTAATATTTGTGTTGATGCGTCTGATGTTGCAGAAGCAGAAGTCCGATCGCAGTCTATTTTCTATTTTTGAAGACGCTCAGGACTAATGGTCCCCCCAGACCAGCCTCCATCCGGATATCCGAATGGGAGGCTATTTGACTTTCGGAGTATTTTGATCTGGGAGGCGCCATCATGCAATATTTTTTCTTTTCCACCCTGGGAACCGGATCCCGAGGTCGTTTCACGCGACCTAAACCAATGTGGTGGTATTTGACCGGGTGATGCAGGTGGACCACATCTACCACTCTTATAAACTATAACCTAGTAAATAATTATTTCACTAACGCAAGTTTGAACTTAACCTCGAAAATTGTTATATAAACGTACAAGTTATAAACAACGAAAGCGATAATGGGCCTTAACTTGCAACTTTCTGAAAAGCTTCTAGGTCAATTCTCGTGCAGACCCTAAGTCCTGTATGTACTAAACCTGTAATTCGAATTTCAGCAAGCGCTCAAATTCGGCTCTAGAAAAGGCATCTATAACTGGGTCCTCCAAACCTAAAATTCTGCCACAGTACCCATATGCAAGAAAACATGCGGTGGCCCCCCTAAGTGCTCCTTCCCGACTGATAAATGAATTGAAGCTCTAAATTTAAATAATTTCAAAGTTAAATTTGTGAAGTGATTAAAGTAAACTAATCTCGGAATGACATTCAAGTTTGCCGTTAAATCGGTCGTAACGCTTTAATAATTATCTATATTAAACGGTCAATACTAAATCTAAATAAAATACAACACATTATTATGAACAGTGGCCAAAACATATACATAATTCAATTATATCTCAAGCAAAAAGACATATGCATTATTGCTTTCAAATAAAGAGTGTAGATTTATTTAGTTTTT
>MU194568.1:0-17975 GCA_016904865.1 Pissodes strobi | reverse complement strand
ACCGGAATGGAAAGACCGAGGCCGGCTTGTAGTGTAGAGAGAGAGAGAGTGTGTGTAGTGAAAGAATAACTGATCGGAATAGAAAACCGAGACCAGCTTAGTGTAGTGTAAGAGGGAGAGAGATATACCTACAGTAATACCTATATAGCAGCAGCGAAGGCGGACAAGAAAGGCGGCGACGATGGCGGTCTGCTGAAGGCGGCTGTCATGGCGGCGACCTGCAGGAAGCGGCGTGGGTCTGGCTCAGCTTGGCGGCTTACATTGGCGGTAGTGGTGGTCCTCTTCCTCTGGTCTGGTCTGGGCTAGGCGGCTGGCTGGCTGGCGACTTCTTCTTCGAGAACCCGGGTGAGTTCTCCCTGTTCAGCGCGATGTAGCCCGGTTTTGTTAACTCGACGCGTAGTGGGGAATCACGTCATCGGCCGGCCGATGAGTGGGGACCTTCACGCGCACGGTGCTGCGACGGAGATCGCGACATTCTACCGGTACCGCGCGAGTACTACGGAAAATGTGAAAACCGATTTCCCGGCTTTTCGCGACGGAATATTTTATTGAACCGGGTTTAGAATATTTACATTGTATTTTACGAAAAAGAATGATGTGAATAGCTCGTAAAATAAGAAAGTTAATCCGGCTTGCATACCATTCCCCTAAAAATATAGTAACTTCGTTACACACCCCCCTTTCTTTGAGAAAAATATTTATTCATAAATATTTTACACCTAAAACTAAAAAACCTAATTCGGATATTTATACAAATCAAAAATTCGCGAAACTAAATGGCCTCTTCTTCGGTTCTTCCTCCGGTGTCGGGGCATCTCATAGACGGGTGTACATGAGGTGGGTCCTCATGCTCACGTCGCTTTCAGGTTCTTCATCGGGTCTTCGGGGCCACTGGATAGTGGATCCCTAGTCCAACCGGTCAGCCAGATTAGTGGCTGAAGGAGTACTGGGTACGGTTGGACTCTTACCAGTATGATAATTGACTTACATACTGGTGTCATGAGCCGGTTTAAGGTCCTTTATATGGATGTGTCTCAACTTCTTGCCGGAACGGTCTGTGAGGTCATAGACAACGGGTGAGACGACCTTAGTCACAGTGTATGGTCCTGAGTATTTCGGGGCCAGTTTGGCGGCGAAACCTTTGACTGCTGATGACAGCGGATTCTCTCTTCGTAGGACTTTTTCACCAACTCGACAGCGCCATTCTCGACGACGCAAGTTGTAGTGATGGCTCTGTACGGTGAAAGCTCTTCCTAGATTAACACGGACCAGTTCATAGACTTCTTTTAACTTTTGAAGTCGGCCGGTCTGAACAGTAAGCTGTTGGTTATCTGCTTCGGCTTCTTCTTCCTGTCGGTCCTGGTTATCTGTCACGCTTCGGTATAATGCTTTGGGAGGGTCTAGTTCACGCCCAAAGTTAAGGAATGCCGGTGAAAATCCGGTGGAGTCATGACGGGAACTGTTGATCGCAAATACCAGATCGGGCAGATGAACATCCCATTTTCTGTGATCGGTCTCGCAGAATTGGGCAACCATTGTCTTAATGGTTTTGTTGGTGCGTTCTACGAGATTGGCTTGCGGTGTATACGGTGGTGTCAATCGATGTGTGATACCCATATCACGTAGAAGTTCCTTGAAGCTCTGTCCGGTATACTGGGTTCCGTTGTCGGAGATAACTGTGCGAGGACACCCAAATCTTGTAATGACTTCTTCGTAGAAGGCCTGACTGACAGCTTTGGCGGTGGCTTTCCGAATTGCACGACACTGGACCCACTTGGTAAAACGATCTTGAAAAACGACCATATAGTTATTCCCTTTCGAAGATCGGGGTAATGGGCCAACTAGATCGGTACTGACCGTTTCCCACGGTTGGGTATTTCTTGATGGTTGCATCTTACCAGGCGTCATTTGTTGGGCGGTTTTATAGCGTTGGCAAGACGGACAGTTTCTTACATACGTTGCAATATCTCGGAACATGCCCGGCCAGTAATATCTAAGTGCGATTCTGGCTGTTGTCTTAGCTATTCCCAGATGTCCTGCAGTTGGTCGGTCGTGGTTTTCTTCCAGAACTGATTTACGGGCTGGCTTGGGAACACACACTTTCCATGGATCGGCTAGGTCATTTTCGGTAGAGTCAGACATATCCCAAAAGTGACGGTATAACCTGCCATCTTTGATACAATAGTCGGGAAAAGCTGGCGGATCATTTTCTACAGCTACCTTTTGAGCACTGTACCAGGTACATGGGATGAATTCCTCCAAGGTGAAAATTGGATCTGATTGGTCTTCAGGATGGTCGGTAATAACCGGATCTCGGGATAAGGCATCGGCCACTCGGTTAAGTACTCCCTTTCGGTATTTTATTTCGAAATCAAACTGCTGAAGATATATGCTCCAACGAGCTAATCTCCCGGATGGACTCTTCATGGAATGAAGCCAACGGAGAGACTGATGGTCGGTGACGACTGTAAAGCGGTAGCCTTCCAGGTATGGTCTCATCTTCTCGATTCCCCAAACGATAGCCAAACACTCCTTTTCGGTGACGGAGAATTTCTTCTCGTTAGGATTTATACTGCGACTTGCATAAGCGATTACGTGATCGCCATCTGGTCCATGCTGAATCAAAGCTGCACCTAACCCATTATCGGATGCATCTGTCTGCAACACGAAAGGCTTGGAAAAATCCGGACAAGCCAGTACTGGGGCTTCGGTTAGGCAAGTCTTCAGGTGGTCGAATGCGTTCTGCTGGTCGTCAGTCCATGCCCATCGAATACCTTTCTTTAAAAGACGGTTAAGTGGGGCAGCTATCTGGGAGAAGTTTTGAACAAAGCGTCGATACCAAGAAGCGACGCCTAAGAATCGTCGGAGACTGCGTAAGTTGGTTGGAGCGGGAAGTTCTAGGATGGCGGATACTTTTTCGGGATCAGTGCGAATTCCTTCGGAAGTAACGAGGTGACCCAAGTAGCGGAGAGATCTTCGACCAAATTGACACTTTTCAGGATTTATTTTCAAGTTAGCACGTCGAAGACGGCGGAATACTTCTTGCAGATTACGGAGGTGTTCGTCAAAGGTTTCCCCGAGGATGATTATGTCGTCTAAATAGGCGAAGCAGAAAGGATCTAACTCAGGTCCAATAATCCGGTCCATTAGTCGCTGAAAGGTGGCAGGAGCGGAGTGTAGTCCAAACGGCATAACTCGGAAGTGGAATAGCCCGACGCCTGGGACAGTAAAGGCAGTGATTGCTTTACTAGCTTCATCCAGTGGTATCTGCCAGTAGCCTTGCTTAAGGTCGATGCTGGAGATGTAGCGGGCTCGTCGCAGCTTATCTAGGATGGCATTAATATACGGTAATGGGTACGCATCCTTTCGTGAGATGGCGTTGACTTTCTGAAAGTCGATGCAAAACCGGTGCTTGCCATCCTTCTTCCGGACTATCACGACGGGAGAACTCCATGGGCTATCGGATGCTTCAATTATGCCGTCTTCCAACATCTTTTGTACTTCGGTATTGATAATTTCCTGCATTTTCGGATTCTGTGGTCGGTATCGTTGCTTGATAGGTTCGGACTGTAGTAGGTGGATCGAATGCTTGATTAACGGTGTGGTTCCTCGGATATCTTCAAATTTCGGTAGCTCTTGATCTAGAAAGCGTTGAAGACTGCGTTCTTCCTTGTCGGTTAGGGTCAGGTTCGGACTGCTATTGACTTGGCCTATCGGGCTACACATATTAGGAGACAGCAGAAGTTTGTTCTGTAGATAAACTTGACTGGAACCGAGGTCTAGATGGAACAGATGCCGTCCCAAAATGTCCATCCCTAGTACGATGTCAGAAGTCAGATGCGGAAAATAGCTAATCTCCTCGGTCAGTGTGACATCATTGAACTTAAGCGGAATGCGGTAGGCTTCGGTTATGTCGATTACGCCACCATTAGCCACTTTAGCGCTTCTCACGGGGGGTCGTACTTTTGGGTAATGGTTCTTTCGGCACTCGGTTACAGCTAAATCTCCTATATATGAATTGGCGGCTCCGGTATCTATGAGAGCAGAAAACGGAGTATTCTTGATATACACCAGAGCGTGAGGACGAGTGTCGGATGTAGCGGGTATACGGTTGGGGGAATTCGAGGTTCTACCTGCACGGTGCTGAACTGACCTCGGAATGGTACAGCGCCGGTTTAGTTTTCCGGACGAGAGCACTGACAGTCTCGGGACATGATGCCTTTTTTCCCGCACCGTGAACAGAATAATTGCGCTGGGTTTCTACATTCCTGGCGGACATGTCCGTTCTTTCCACATCTCCAGCACTGGATTTCGGTATCTACTCTCCGTTGAGGAGGATTGCTGAAACGGCGGAAGGTTCTGTTTTGGCGTCCTGGATTGGTTGGTGTGATGTTGGCTGGTGAGTCCATTCTGGTTTGACGGTAAGGAGGTGTGGGCGGAGCCTTGGACTGGCGAAGTTCCTCAAGGAGTAACTCTGTTTCGCGGACTACTTTGGAAAACGTGATGATGTCGGTGTAGTCGGATCTTCTAATATGCTGCCTATATTCCGGCAGCATGTTTCGGTATAACCACCGCAATTCCTGGTCAGGCCCAATGCCGCCATGCCTACGGATTAGAGTTTGTAAATCGGTTATATATCGGCAGCTGGCTTCATTAGACTTCTGGAGGCGACGACTAATTTCGGCTTCTAGATTGTCGGCGTGATTTAAAGGAAAGTAGAACGTCCGAAAATCGGTGATAAAATCCTGCCATGTTTGCCAGTTGAGCCGGTTGTTTCGAAACCAGAGGGCGGCTTCATCTCGAAGAAGTTCAGGCATGTGCGGTAACAACCAATCAAAAACGATGCTCTGCGAGGCACAAATTTCTTCAAGTCTCTCGATGAAAGTAACTGGGTCATTTCTGCCATTAAACGATATATTCCATTTGTGTACCTTCAATGGCGGGGCGGTTGAAGTGGGCATCGAGAGGGTAGGCGGAGTCACGCACGATGTTGGCCATGGTGCAGGTACCGAAGCAGACAAAACGGTAGTTGAGGCGGTAACAAAAGGTGGGATGGTCAACGGAAGATTTATCGGATTTGGCACAGTGGTAGTGGACAGCATCGGATTAGATAATGATGTCTTCGGAAGTGAGACACTTGTCGTCGTTGTGGCGGTAGAGTAGAGAATGGATGGAACCGTGGCCGGTACGGCGAGACTTGTCGGTGGGTAGGTAAACGGCTGACTTGTAGGTGCGGGTGTGGCTCGGCCGTCTCGGATGAATGTAATTAGCCGCTTCCGCAAAACGTCGGTAGTGCCGGTGGTCTCTAGTCCAAACTTGGTTAATTCGATTACCACAGCGTCTTTCTTCAGTGAATATACCCAGCTTACTCTGGTGTCGTTCGAGTCGACTGGCGTCACGCTGCTGGCGGTGTTTGTGGTCTCGGGTTGACTGATGTTGGTCTGGTCTTTAAACATCTTCGGTCCGTTTCTTGACTTGTTACCTTAATGGCACTGGTGCGGAGAAAACTATTAGCGGGGCCTTGAAGGTGTTGACTGGCTGACGACTCGGAGAGAACTCCTGGCTCGGTCTCAAAGGTGTTGAATGGTCGACCTCTCGGAGAGAACTGCTCGGTGGATCTCGACGGTGTTGATTCGTTGACGGCTCGGTGAGAACTCCTCGGCTCAGCTCGGATTTTGGCTGTGTGGTCTGGTTGACGGCTTGGAGAGGACTCTTAGTGGGATCTCGCCGGTGTTATCTGGTCGACCTCTCGGAGAGAACTCTTGGCTCGGTCTCAAAGGTGTTGACTGGTCGACCTCTCGAAGAGAACCCTTAGTGGGATCTCGCAGGTGTTGTCTGGTCGACCTCTTGGAGAGAACTGCCATTATACAGCGAGACGACTCTTATATACGGTCCTCGGTCTATGCTGCATGGTGGGGAAGTCTGTTGAACTTAAACTCGGAATGGCGCATCCCCTCTTCTTTCAGAAATCTTGCAGGCGCAGAAACAAAGCGCCGTAACCTAAGACAGTATGAGCAACGGAAAATTACAAAGTTTGGCTGCGGTATCAGATTGGGTAATGCGGTTTACAGTGACGGTATTGAATTCGGAAAACGGTTTTAATGCGGTTTACAGTGACGGTATTGAATTCGGTAAGACGGTTTTGCCACGCCCAGCGTGAGAAAGAGGTGCCGGTGTCGCAAACAGAAAGTAACGGTGTGAAGTTGAACATAATCGGAGTGGTTACTTAGCTTATTCTAGGTTCGGGTTGTCGCATTCCCCTCTGGCGGTTAGATTCTGGTATAGTAGCCTCATTGACTGCTGAATACGTAATACGGATGGTTGGCGGGCGTGGAGACATCGATAATTGAATTCGGCGTCCTTGATTTAGACGGAAAAATGGTGTCACTTTAATTTTGATGTTGCGCCTGCGCACAATGAATTTTGGTTAGAGGGCTTGATACTAGCTTCTTGTGGTCCGGGAACTTCATTTTTACCAAAATATTGCAAACTGAGCGGTATCTTCTGAACCATAGGGTCTACGGCCTTGAAACATCAAAATTCAGAATCCGAAGACCTGGTTTACTCGGAAAAGAGGTGCCGCGTCGGTTTTTGGGTTGCGCATGCGCAGAACGAATTTTGGTAAAAATCGGTATTTCCGGTTGTGCTCGATTAGCACGACATAATTTGGGGCCGGAAAACTAGTATTTTGACAAAAAGATGTCGAGAGGTGTATTGGGGAATTTTTACATGGAAGAAATGAACAGAGAGACCGGAATTTATGCGGAAAAGAGGTGTTACATGACTTTTTGGGTCGGCGCATGCGCAGAAGGGATTTTCGGAAAACTGATCATTTCGGGCCTAACTCAACGGACATAACACTAACTAAGCCTAACTTAAATCTAAGGCTCGCCGGCCTTCTCTTAAATCTACCAGGCTCGCCGGCCTGCTGCACGGTAGGGAACCGGATTTCCCCATGACAACCTGTCACCAACTCTTCCAGGCTCGACGGGGAACGCCATCGGATTGGTTCCGCCGTCGGCCTCCTTAACTCTACCAGGCTCGCCGGCCTCTTAACTAATCCTAGCCTTAATCCTAAATACTTATAATCTAACGGTCAGAGCACAAACATGTAGTAGCCCGAACTGCGGTAATACTGGAATTTCCATTTCTGCGCATCAGAGTCAACGGTCTGATAGAAAACTGTTCCTCGGAAAGAAATTGTGTGGCGAAGCTGCTTGTTTTTCGGAAAGAAAGTCTGGGAAGAAAGTCCCTAATAAACGGATAGTAAAGTTCGGAAAGAAAGTCCATGATGACGGAAAGAAAGTCCTTCGTGAGCGGAAAGATGGTCCCTGCTCGGGCGCCAAATTTGTGAGGGCGTCCCTGCTCGATGTGCGGGGTTTCTCGTTAGGCGCTTCTTTGCTTCTGCATACTATGCTATTTCTTCTGCATATCATGCTATTGGACTGCCTAGTTTAACCATTACGTCATCCAATGGTTGGTTCTCGGGCGCCACCGCATCTGGATTATAGTGGTAGAGGGCCCACTCCGCACCGGGTTGCTTTTAGACAGTGGAGAAACGGCGAACCAGGGGTCAATCTTGAATGTTTGCGTGGTTGCCGGCTGCTTTTAGAAATTCACTTGCTTATTCTAACTTAGTACTAGCAGGAAGGGATTTAGAAAGAAAACACACAATTTCAACAATAAACCTAATACAGCATCTCTATTTGCCAACTGGGAATATAAAGCATGGTGACGTCAAAACCTTGATAACCTACGCTAACCTAGCGTTGCAACGCAAGAATTCATTCTTTACTAATCCAACCTACCTAAACTGAGGTTAACCTAAACTATCAATTCTTAATTAAAACGTTACTCTTATGTGGCTTATATTAACCCAAAAGTTAAAGAAATAGAATATTGCCAGAGGGGGGGGGGGGGTATGGTATGCGAGACGTAATGGAATGACCTTGACATTAAACAGAGAAACAGAGCCGCGATATCAACTCTTAAGGAACGGTACTACTACGACGAAGCTACTTGGATTACGGTATCCACGAGTCCACGGACAGGCACTCGAATGACGGTCCTACATCGGTCCAACGTAGCTCCTCTGACTTGGTCCTGACGGGTATGGATATACGCGGCCTGATGCTTAGAAGATTACGGAAACATGCGACGATAGCGTTAAAGTTCGGATAATATCTGACATAAGGATGACGACGATACATAGGATACGGTGCGACATTAATAAACGACCTGACGAGGCTTCCTGCATACATGGAATATAAAACCCGGATTGCGCGTGCGCGGATACGTCATTGCTTTCCGGTCGTGCTTCGCTACTACGATTTTACGCCGTCGTGGAGGCGGTAGGCTAGTTAAGGAACGGGGTAGGTAGACTGAGTGTGAGAGAGAGCTTGTAAAGATAGAGCCGACCGGAATGGAAAGACCGAGGCCGGCTTGTAGTGTAGAGAGAGAGAGCATGTGTAGTGAAAGAATAACTGATCGGAATAGAAAACCGAGACCAGCTTGTGTAATGTAAGGGAGTGAGAGAGATGAGGAATGGCGGAAGGTGGGTTGAGTGTGAGATAGAGCTTGTAAAGATAGAACCGACCGGAATGGAAAGACCGAGGCCGGCTTGTAGTGTAGAGAGAGAGAGAGTGTGTGTAGTGAAAGAATAACTGATCGGAATAGAAAACCGAGACCAGCTTAGTGTAGTGTAAGAGGGAGAGAGATATACCTACAGTAATACCTATATAGCAGCAGCGAAGGCGGACAAGAAAGGCGGCGACGATGGCGGTCTGCTGAAGGCGGCTGTCATGGCGGCGACCTGCAGGAAGCGGCGTGGGTCTGGCTCAGCTTGGCGGCTTACATTGGCGGTAGTGGTGGTCCTCTTCCTCTGGTCTGGTCTGGGCTAGGCGGCTGGCTGGCTGGCGACTTCTTCTTCGAGAACCCGGGTGAGTTCTCCCTGTTCAGCGCGATGTAGCCCGGTTTTGTTAACTCGACGCGTAGTGGGGAATCACGTCATCGGCCGGCCGATGAGTGGGGACCTTCACGCGCACGGTGCTGCGACGGAGATCGCGACATTCTACCGGTACCGCGCGAGTACTACGGAAAATGTGAAAACCGATTTCCCGGCTTTTCGCGACGGAATATTTTATTGAACCGGGTTTAGAATATTTACATTATATTTTACGAAAAAGAATGATGTGAATAGCTCGTAAAATAAGAAAGTTAATCCGGCTTGCATACCATTCCCCTAAAAATATAGTAACTTCGTTACACTAATGACCCTACTCTTTTATGTTTTAAAGTTTTTTTGGTCGAAGTCATCTTCCAGTAATAAAATATGATGTGGTGGCGTTTTGCGTTAAAACTCGAAATCGCAAAGTTTACATTCTACGAGCTCGCCCTGTATAAAATACATTATCATTTCTAGAATATATCGTATACCTTTTTCCCGTAAATTATCTTCAAGTGCTCGGCTTCTCTACAAAAGAAGTATTTGTCGAGAAAAAAAAATAAAGTCCTTAATTTTTTTCTTACAAATCGATGTTTTTACATTTTTCCTCAAAAGTCCATTTTCCCGCCATTTTCGAAACATGGAAGCATTTAGAGAATTTTTCGTCGAGAAAATCCCTATGAAACTGCATTCTCGGCTTTTTCGATCGTGGCCAATTTTCAGCGCTCGAGCGACCCAAAATATCCCCTTTTTCAAAAATGTACAAGCCCAAAAAGTACTCGCCATTTTCCGATTCTCACTAATTTCAAAGGGGTTCGGAAGCCCACCAAAAATAATGTGTCCGCAAATTTTCATTAAAGTTCATAATTTTTTCCGATAGTTATCGTATTTCATGAGGTAATACCGCTGTATCCTAAAATCGGATCGCCAAAAACGATTGACCAGTTGGCTAAAGACTTGCCAAATTCGACAGGTCCACTCTTAGCCGTTTTCGAGAAAAATGCTAAATTAAATAGCCGAGCCTGACGCCTAACGTCTGACGGCTCAGTTTTTTTACTGCCCAGGAAAAAGTATGCTGAACGCGCCAAAAGAAATGTGTACAAAAATTACCATATAATGCGGATATTAATTATCACACTGCATGTGTATGTGATTTATACTAGGGGCAACCATTGAAACATTTAAGGCAAACTTTACTAATAACTGGGTAAATCTATTTATTTTTTATTTCCCTTAATAAGCATCTCAGGAAAATGTTACTGCTTAACTTCGGTATTCAAACCATGAAGGCGCATCCTAGAGCCTAATAATTTTTATTGCCTATCTCTATAGAACAATATGGTCAAATTACTTTAGTTCTTAAATGTATTACCTCACGCATTTCTCAATCTAACTTAACACAGTCACAATCACAAGATCTAAGGGTTAGATAGAAAGATTAGATAGATATAAGGGTTAGTTTGGGTTAGTTGTCACACATCAGCAGACATTTTCGAAGATAGGCTCTTTATTTATGCCGCATTTGGAAATATGGGCTTCATTCAATAGCCTTCGCTTTCTTATTTGCAATGCTGATGTTCACATACCGATTGGCTGACATTATGCAGTTAATACCTTAGCACGGATTACTCCTCCCTGTGACCTTAGTACATCCAAAAGCCATTCCGTTCGCATCGTCGCCATGATTTTATGTCCCTTTTATGTGTTTATATAATTTCCTGTTCATCCTACGCACCCGAGAGCCCCAAACAATTTAAATTTAAAGGCAATTTTCGCGAAGCAATTTATAATCATTAATACGCGCTGCTTAAAATTCAATATCCAATAAATACGCGGCTACAAATTGCGTGCGACTCCGAACGACTCTCCAGGCAGAAACCAATAAGATATTAATCAAGACGCATTGGGTTTATTTTGCCAATACACCTGAGAACGGTCAGCGGACGTTCCGACAGCTGGAGATAAGAAACTGAAAAGGGATGATTATAGCAGCACAGTTGATACCTTTTGCAAAGAGGTGTTCCGTAATGCCGTTCATTAAATAGATGAAAATTTGGGATTTGATGACGCCCACATGTTGAAAGGTGTGGAATCTGATGATTTTTATACTCATTGGTGAGGACTTTGGAACGTCAGCATGCTGAACGCGTTTGGTTTTGAATCAAAATTTAATCATCTCCTGATGATGCTAACATGGATAGGGAAAAGCGCGTCGAGTGCAAAAATTCTAGTTCGATATTGTAGATTAATCTGTGTTGTAGTACATTTTGCCGAAGGTTCCAAACCCCAACTTAGTAAAAATTGTCTAATTTTGAATCAAAATCTCCATTTCCATCGAGACCAATTTCGCCTATATATACAGTTCATAATCTCACGCTAATCGTCGTCGCACCTATCGGTTTTGGGGGCCCCCGTCTCCGTTTCAAAGAAAGTTTTTTAATCGTCACGGCAAGTGTTATGATATCTTTATCTGGCACATTACCTTAACGGCTACCATTAAGGCGGCGAAACAGAGAGAAAACAAGACACTGACCCGGCAAAAATTAATGAAAATTAGCCTGCCAGTTTGGCCAATATTGCTTACCTGCACGCCAGTAAACGCAGGTCGGGACTTAGTTCACTTGACACGTTCCATGAAAATTAAAATTTGTATTGGACACACAAGAAAAATACTAGTTTTGTTGGAAGAAACAAAGAAACTAGTGATGGGCTTATTCGAATGAAAAATAACCTGTTATCCGGTTATTAAAATAACCTGTATTATTCGGTTTTCATTCCACAAGTATTCGAATGAAAAATAACCTGAACCTGATACGTACGAATTCAAATACGAACACGAAGGATCAAACCTAGCTGACGCGTCGCGTCGATCCGTCGAATGATCAACGAGCAAGGAGCGGTTTTAATTTAGTTATGAGTTATGAAGCAAGTTTCGATGTTTTAGCTCGAATAAAAGATGAGTTAAAATTTCAAATGTACCGGTAGGACGTGGAATTGGGGAATGTGGAAGCCGAACTTGGGGGGTTGAAAACTAGCGAATATTAAGTTAAGATTACATAATTTACTTTTATTGCGACCCTAACATAAAAAAAATATCCAATTTTCGGCGCCTGAACGCCTAAAAAGTGCAAATACAGCAATTTGTTGACATCTTCAAAGAATCAAAATAAAAGGCGGGCGCTTTTGATCCGGCCGGCCGATATTTTTTGTTGCGATTTGCAAGCCCCACATATTTCTTATTTTTTTCATACACTTCTTCGCAACTTCTGCTTTCTGCTTTCCAATACATAACACCAATTATCACCTAATGTTTTTTTAGTTTTTAGGTTATATATTGGAATTTAGAATGTAGGAGCATACATAAGTCGTAATATAACTATAACAATATAATATGTACTATTAATTATTAATATTATATAGTACCATAAATACATCGCCAGAGAGAAATACTTTTTTTGCACAGTAGATTTTTAATGATTATGTTCATTACATGTAATCAACACATCCAAGAATCATATTTTGGAGTTTAAGTATTTTTGATTGAAAAAAGTAAAATGCTGTTTATTATATTTTGTTCAATAATATTGCGTAATCAAATATTTACTCGTATTCTATTGTTATTTACTTATTTATTAAGCCTTGCTTAATAAGACAATTACAGCAGTTACGTTTCAAATTACGAGTTACGAATAAGATGCCGATGACGCTGAACCCCCTTCCTAACCGGCTGCGATCGCTAACCTGAATTTATTCGAATGATTATTCAAATCATCATTCGGTTATCAATATTATTTGAATACAAATAATTCGGTTATCAAAATAATTCGGTTATGCCCATCACTAGAAGAAACCTCTAAGAGGAATCGAGGGAATCGAGCAATATGTTCGTGACCGTGACCTTGCCAGTGTTAAAGAAAAGTATTATTTTATAGTTCCCTGATGGTATATTTAAAATACCTAGTGAATGTCAGAACCCTAATTTGTTAATCATTCTGTGGGCAACTATTAACATGTCTGTCTTGGACAATAAAGAGCCTTTTTAGGAATTTTATAAAAAAAGAAACAAATATTATTACCTATGTAAGTTATGTTAATATACAAACTGAATGTGTGTTTTTTCCAAATCCATCATCCTCGGGATACAAAGGCTTAAATCCACACCCAAAATCTTCATTTTTGTGAACAGAGGCGTATGTATAACATACTCAAGCTGATAGATGTAAGTCAAGAATAATAAACTACAGAAGGATGGTTACATCAACCGGATATTTTCACTGATGACAGCTGCTCTGTCGTGACGTAGCCACGCGACGAAGTTGACGCGAAAGCTTTCACATAATGGCAAAGACGTACGAGCAAGACTATTTTTCTTGTTTAGAGTTTATAAAAGTGTGTTTAAACTCAAACTTTTAATTGGATAATAAAATTAAACTATTCCTAATGAAATTACTGTTTTTTTTTTCGTTGAACATTAATTAGTTAAAAATTCCTTTTGTTCTACAATCAAGTATATTTGTGTCTGTACATGTTTACTGATATTTAAAATAGTAATTTTCTTGTGGCATTCTATGTCCAAATTATAGAAAATAAGATTTAAGTTGAAGGCATTAGTTTTATAATTTGAGTGTATTAACTAGTAAGTGTTCATAATGCTACTAATATGGGTGATTATGAGTGAAAAATCCTTAATATATGATTCGACACTGGCTTTTCCATAGTGTAGTGATTGTTGTATGACATAATATATTTATGACATTCTAACGCGAAGGATAAAACTTGTCTGGTTCCTAAGTCATTGTCTTTTTAGGGAAATTACTTGGCAGATGGAATTGCTAAGAGGGCAAGGAATTTGAATAAATGTAATGTAAAACATTCAGATTGAAAAGATGTAGTAAAGATAGGATTTTAAAAGGGTAATTATTGTATATAGCCCCATCATAAAAATTCGTAATTTTTTACATTTCTAGGGATTCTAATGCATTAAAGAAGTAAATTTGAGAGAAAATACATCGGCGGAAACAGGATTGTATGCATATTTTTTATAATTTGGTTTTATTATTATAATGGTGCTATATCCAATAATTACCTCGGGGTAATAATTGGATATAACCCCATCATAGAAATAAAATAAACAGTTGATTTTTTTTATGAAGAGTAGTGCCCTACAGGTGAGAAATAAATCATTTATAAGGGCGGAAGCATAAATTAGTGATTTAGATACTTTATACGGGGTATTTTAGAAAAATAATTATTTCCCATTCTTTATTATTTAAAGTTGACGCATAAAAACTTCTGCAAATAAATTATATGAAGTCAGAGCTATTTTCCTGCTGACTGAAATTTAGGATATACAGGGCATATAAAAATATTTTTATTGTTATATTTTGTTAAACATTTTATCGTTGGATTTATATTATCTTATCTACCTAAAAACATTTATTTATATGTTAAACAAATAAGCATTTTTTATAACATTTAATATATTGTTAAAGATATTAGTCAAAGAGACGACAATGAGATTTGATTGAAACAAAATACATTGTAATAACCTTAATAATTGTACTTACATTACGAAGCACGTAATTTCTTTTGCAACAGTGTTTATTACACAATTATTATTTTATTAGAGTAAAAAACAACAAGTGACATTAAAAAAACAAATAAATAATTAACAAATTTTAATTCAGTCCTGGATACAGGGTTGCAGCAGTTTTTAAAAATGAATGAACGATGTGTCATTTATGGGCTCGTTTGAGCAGAAACTCAGCAAGGTACCCTATAAAGTGATTTTCCTTTCTTCCGTAACGGGGAGTTCCGCCTCTAACGTCGCGCCACGTTGTTTCAACGTTCTGAGTGTGAACCGTGGGATTATTTGGATCAACATAGTTTGACGAATGATTAATTTTTAAATGATTAAAGTTTTCATTATTCAGAGAATCATATGATTTCCAGCAGTCTGAAATTGTTGTTGTTCCAGGCTTAATCCACTCTTAAATGACGTTAAGTAAAGTTTCACTATCTCGTTCTGAAACTGTCACTAAAAATACTTTCTTACTCTCTCTTTCAAACCCGCCCAATACCCATTGTCCTTCTATACGTCTTCCTCTATTGTATTTACGCTTTCCAAATTTTGCTTCATCAGTTTCAACTATTTTGTTCGGGCCCCCAAGTTTTTCAGAATTATCCCTTGCCCAATGTATGCAAACTTCTCAGCAATAGGAGGACCATTTAACCACTGTATCGCATCCACATTTTGCTTCATTTTGTATAATTTGCTGCCTCGGATATGGCAAAAGGCACCACAAAACTGTAATGTAACTTATATCAAATAAGTTAAGTTTGCTTTTTGCAAACCAGGTTTGCGTCCTTGGTGATTTTTCAAAGTTGCATTTTGTTTTCAACTTGTTTTTATTCTTCTGGATACTCTGTGTTTTGCTGCACCGGTAAGCCAAACGATTTATATTAAGTTCAGCTGGTCCCTTGCATTTTTCACATTGAATTTGACGTTTAAAAAGTTTATGTAAGACAAGAAAGTCAATGAGCTTTTTAAATCAATTGAAATTATAATAAATTATTTAATTGTAAGGCTGCAGTTTTGACAACTTTCACCTTCCATTTTGAAAATTAAAATTCAATTATACATTTTTTATTTGTTTCCTTTTGGTCAAAGCCTACTACATAGTAAATTTATTTATATAAATAAGCAATTATTACCTTTTACTGCATTTCGAATTGTTACTTTTTTGTTAATGTAATTAAAAAAGAAAAATATTTAAGCAAATATGAGATTTGGATTAATCGCATGGTGATGCAAATAGAACCAACATGTATGTAAAGCGCACGTTTTCAGAGCTCTAGTAAAAAACAGGTCTGCCTTTGTTAATAAGGTTTTTACGGAATAATTGGGTTCATATTGGTAAGCTTGGGTAAGTTTGGTT
The DNA here is from genome assembly GCA_016904865.1 of Pissodes strobi. Taxonomy (NCBI): domain Eukaryota; kingdom Metazoa; phylum Arthropoda; class Insecta; order Coleoptera; family Curculionidae; genus Pissodes; species Pissodes strobi. The sequence goes on along the minus strand of MU194568.1, from coordinate 2,093 downwards.
TAGCTTTGGTTAGCTTGGGTTAGTTTGGGTTAGCTATGATTAGTTGCGTTCCATTTAAGGAAGTACGAGGTTGCGCGAAGAAAGGCTTTTTTCGCGGAAGCTCGACCATAATCATTTCCATTAGTTTGGGTTAACTTTGGTTAGTTTGGGTTAGTTGCGTTTCGTTTAGGCCAGGAGGTTGCCCGAAGAAAGGCATGGTTAGTTTGGGTTAGCTTGGTTAGTTTGGGTTAGCTATGGTTAGTTGCATATCGTTTAAGCCAGTAGGAGCTTGCGCGAAGAAAGGCTTGCGCGAAGCGCAAGCCTTTTTTCGCGGAAGCCCGACCGTAATAATTTCCATTAGTTTGGGTTAATTTTGGTTAGCTTGGGTTAGCCATGGTTAGTTTGTGATGGCTATGGTTAGCTGCATTTCGTTTAAGCCAGTAGAGGCCTGCGCGAAGAAAGGCTTGCGCGGAGCGCCAGCCTTTTTACGCGGAAGTCCGACCGTAATCATTTTTATTAGATTGGGTTAGTTTAGATTTGTTAGGGTTAGCTTTGGTTAGTTTGGGTTAGCTATAGTTAATTTCGTTTCGCTTAGGCCAGTATTTGCTTAAATGAAGCAAGCAAGCTCGTACGCAGCAAATTTATTTCGGTTAGTTTGGGTTAGTTTAGGTCAATTCGTTTAAGCAGGTACAATCTAGAATCTAGCACTGATGTACATTTGTTTAAAAAAAAACTTCAATTTTCTATGGTGGGGTTATATTCAATTTTATATTGAATATTACTTCAATATAATAATTAACCAAAATTAGAAAAAATAAGCCTAAAATCTTGTTTCCGCTGATGTATTTACTCTCAAATTTACTTCTTTAATGGATTAGAATACCTAGAAATGTAAAATAATACGAATTTTTATGATGGGTCTATATCCAATAATTACCCCTTCCTAATTATTGGATATAGCCCCATTATAATAATTAACCAAAATTATAAAAAATATGCATAAAATCTTGTTTCCGCCGATGTATTTTCTCTCCGATTTAGGATGCGTACAAGACATTGTCTTGTTCCTCAAATTGTTTCTTAACATATGTTTAGAATGGGAGTTAAGGATAAAGACGTGTGTTAATGTGGAGAGATTGTAACAGTGTTACATGTGTTGCCTAACTGCACTATGAAGAAGGTGTACTACCAATTTTTGGATTTTAAATATTCCAGTCAATTAACAGTTATAAATATTGTACACTTGCTAGTTTTTCCTACTAAGCACAGTGTTAAACTTATAAATGCTTTTTTAAGTGCATGTAATCTATAGCCTAAAACCAATGCCTATGTATGTTTAGTGGAATGGTACTTTATGTTTTTGCAAGTGCCTACTGCTGTGTTGCTTGCTTTTTTAAACAGTTGGAAGAAGAGGGTGATGGTGCAAACCAGACGCGTAAAAATCAGCTCTCTTTTTTTGCAAGACACAAAAGCTCAAATCCACACTCAATATCTTTTTTGTGAAGAGACGTATGTGTAACATGCTCAAACTGATATAAATTCCAATGATTGCTTCCTACTCCTTATCGTCCAGACTTGCTTTCTAATAAATCTTACATTTCCCTATTGATCAAAAGACACCAGAGCATGTCAGGCACTTCGTTTTTCATCAAGCCAGAGCCTCAAATAAAATCATAGTACGCAGGGTTACATTTTGAAACTATATCTCAAAAGAACGAAACGATCCAATAAGCTAACCAAATAAGCGCAAATACTTTAAATATTGAAGATTAATGATGAAACGAGGCGATCGGAGCGCAACAGAGGTAAATCCGTCCCTGCAGTTCCCCGGCCTCGCCGCGTAATTAACATAGTAATTTGAGGGAATCACGTTGGCAGCAAGTTCCATGGCGTGTAGTGGCTAGCCTGCTCGCACCTAGGCCCTATTTTATGGCCCCGATAGAGCCCTTTCCGCCTTGTCGTAATTGAGCGATATACATATAAATTGATTGGCGAATTTATGGGTCTAGCGTTAAATCGTTACGGCTTATTTGGCTGGCTTTTTCGGTATAGTATGGACGTGTACAGGAGGCAATTTGATTAGTTTTATCGTCTAATTTAAATCGAAAATCGTC
>JAEQML010067988.1:0-18624 GCA_016904865.1 Pissodes strobi | reverse complement strand
ATAGGTATAAAATTTTCTTTTAGGTTTCTCCTGCTTGTCATGTTTAAATGAAATAAATCATTTAATATAAAAACATTTTTAGTTGATTTAGCATAGATTGAATATTTTACCATAAAAAAATGTTACGTGGTAGGTAGGTACTTAAAAAAAATCGACCCTTGCTAAGGAACCCATACAAATTTTCAAAAACCGGCGCATATGCATAAGACATTCATATATAGACAGTCAGCAAGGTGAGAGTGATCAAGTAAAACACAATTCATACAAAACTCTCTATTGTCCAGAATAAAAAAATAATAGTACAGGGAAATTATGACATTTATCCTAATTCCTTGTTCTTCTTTTCCACTTCAACTACTTTCAAGTTCCTTTGTGACATCTGAAATATAATAAAATAAACAAGTTTACAAAATACTTGATATTTATTCATTTTATTTACAGGTCTAAACCCATTATACCAACAAAATTTCCAATGATAATCCTATCTACCCTTGATTAGATACGTACGCTAACCACTTTCAGAGGACCAAGGTTGCTCAACGTAGGTGGTTTCAGAGACTGAATGCATTACGTAAACATGCGCATCATGGTTTCAGTCTGTTGTCGTTGGAATTCTTGTTCTTTTTCTAACATTTCAGACTGCCATTGTCTCTGTTCACGGTTTGCTGTTTCCAACATTTCTTTCTGTGAATCTAACAACTTCGTTATTGTATTATTAATAAGGGGCTCTTGCTTTTCAATCAATTTTTCACCATATTCATTTAAGGCAGCTTTATAGGTTTTTTTCCCTTCAAATAATACAATTATTACATAAAATTATATTACATACTATATAGTCCTACTCACCCTGAACATTGGAACGCCTTCTTTTGGCTGAGTGAGGAGTTTCTGAATCTGAATTTCTACTGGTGCCCTCACCAGGATCAAAACCAGTCCCATCCTCAACTTCCTCACCTAGAGGTGATTAAATAGATTATTATTGATTACTAATATGCACCATTTTATAGCTTTTTTTCCTTCAAATAACACCTTCTTTTTACTGAGTGCGGATTATCTGAATTTCTACTGGGGCCCTCACCGGGATCAATGTCAGCTCCATCCTCAACTTGCTCACCTAAAACTGATTAAATAGATTATTACTAATTAGGAGATGAGCCTTTTACTTACCATCAAAGATATCAGTGCTGAAGTCTATTGGCATTTCAGATTCGTGTTCAGTTTCATAGTCCCCTGTATCTATTCCTTGTGTACAGTCAATATTAACAGCTAGATTGGGCCTTAAACTAAACAGTAAATCCAGTTCATCATAAAATGGACATGTTGATCGTGCTGCTCCACTTTTGCTGTTGATTTTTTTACAACTTACATACTCTTGTTTCAGTTTCATTTGGTCAGGTGTCTTCTCGAAACCTTGCTCATTCATTCCTCTCACCAACATTTTGGAACTTCTTCGAGTCCATTAATTGAACTATTTTTTTTCTATGCACAGTTGAAGAAATGTTGTGACTTCTGCTTGTGACCAATTAGGCCCTTTTTTCTTTGCTGTAGCACTTGTAGCAGACATTTCTTGTGTTGGTTTTGGAAATTAATTTCCAACCAATGCGTAAACAGATGAGATGAGGACCTAAACACCTTACGATCTTACTTCACCTTAGAACCACAGAACAACTTAAGACATGTATATTATGACATAATATTTATAGATAATTTTTGTAGTATTTTGTACCAACAATAAACAAATATCATAACCTTATGAATTTAAAATTTGACAAGTTGCGCGGTAAATTTAGTTCCATCAAAAGTACGGTTGCGTTTACACCGATGGACCTCGAACCAAATCCAGACCAAATTTAGTTCGGTACCTCTGCTGGCGAGTACTGAACCAAAAGCGGACCAGCTTAGTCCGCAACCGTTTACACCGTGCGAACTAAATATTTGGTTCTGATATAGTACGAATTTGGTAGTTGGTCCGCGTACCAAGTTGTCGGTGTAAACTAGGCTATTATGTATTAAATGTTATCCCACTGCCATGGAACGGATCCCTCCTCATTAAAATATTCTTTAAATGTATCCCTGCAGTTTTTTACATAATTTGTGTATGTATTTGTGCCCATTTTTCCAAATGGTGCCAGTGATGTACTATCAAAACTATCTTCCATAAGATTCTTAGAAACGTTTGCTTTCTTCATTATAAAATTATGTAAACAGATTGTAGCCTTAATGATGTTATCTATATTTTCTATTTTGGCAATTATTGTCCTTGAATATATTCGCCATCGAGCCACTAAAATAGCAAAAGCATTCTCGCTTATACGCCTGGCTCTTGAAAGGCGATGATTAAAAACATTTTTTTCAATATCCAAACCACTTCTGCCAGGATAAGGTCGTAACAAGTTTTCTAGGAGAGGGAACGCTTCATCCCCAACAAACACATAAGGTAAAGGTGGTCTGTCGATATCACTCTTGGTTGAGGTATGTCAAGTTCTTTAACTCTAAGTTTTTGTCCAATGGCAGATTTTGAAAATATACCAGCATCACTTTGTCTTCCTGACCTCCAACATCTACTAGTCTAAATAGATACTTATCATCAATAATTGCCAATAAAACAATTGAATGAGTCCCTTTGTAGTTATAAAATTCACTTCCAGAATTTGGTGGAGCCTAGGTATAAGGAATCAGAATTATTATTTAGCATATTTTGTTTTTTAGATGATGATATTACCTGAATGTGAACATGTTTTCCATCAATCGCTCCAATACAATTAGGAAATTGCCAGGTTTCTTCAAACCTTCTTGCAATATGTAACCATTCCTCTTTATTGGGTGGAACAAGAACATATGGCTGTAGTACATTCCAAATACTAAGGGTTGTCTCATCTGAAACTGTACTAAGTCATGTTCTAAACAAATAGGAAAGGCTAGTCATGCTATCACCAGCAGCAAGGTTCCTGAAAGTGAACAAAAGTATAATTCATCTTAAATTATTAATTATAACCTTAACCTTATTGCTAGTCGGACCCTAGCAGAAATAGGTTCTCTTCGAATATCAACCTTTTCAATGTAAGGTTTTACCATTAATAATAATTCATCAACGAACTCCATACGAAAAAAATTGCCATGGTTATTATTTTTATTATTTAATCTCATTTCAGATATTATATTACTTACAGCACCATATCGATCTCTTGCAAGTTTTTCAAACATAGGCCTCACCCATAATCTAAAAATATTGATAATATGTAATTAAATATATTTTTGGCGTGCGGAAAAACAAACCTTTTTACTTTTCTGTTTTTGTTGGGATGATTCTTTCTTTTTCGCCACCAATAGTATACAAAAATCAATTGGACTGGATTTTCGAACATTTTTTATTTTTATCTAAAGGTTTTAAATCCTCAAACCACAAAAACGATTGTTAATAATAAAAGGATATATATTTTTCGTGGCCTCTTGACACCGTCAACAGAAAATACTATGTCGCCTGGTGTCGTTGCGACAGTCAATGGATAATAGGTGGGGATTTATCGCAGAGACATCACTCAGTTCTCTGAAGCCGTCTTTATTCGTCCACTAAAGCCTAGTTCTCAGAGCATCGACTGTCGCCAGCTACACTCTCTCTGGCCAATAGGAGACAAGTGACGTCAAAACCTCCTCCTAACCCCCTCCACACTGTCGCCAGTTCACTATCGATGTAGTTGGTTTAAATCAAATTCACTTCATTTTCTTTGTGGATATCGTATTGTACGCCATATTTGTTTGTTTGATATCGGCTTTGTTTAAAAGTTTAAATCTTGTGTATTCCAGTATTCCTGCCGAAAGGTAATTATATTTTAATACAAAAGAAAGTTAATACAGTCTTTTTAAAAAATAGATGCTTTTATAATATTCAAACATGTTTTGTAAGTACCAGCTATTTTTTTAAAAACTGGCTGCCACCACGCTAATGTTGTAAACGACGCTTGGCTTGGTATTTGTATTTGTCCAACTGTAGTATTCAAAATAAGTAAACGCACCTTTTGTATTACTTTTTTATAAATTTAATTTTGTTACTGTTTTAAATTCCACAAATCTCTAATAAGATCATTTTTAGGTTGCCACAAGCCATGAAATTGCCTGCAATTACTACTGCGATAATTTCCCACCCTTCGGGATTGAAATTTGAGGTAAATTTGACTAGCCAAGAACTAGCGAGAATAAATACTGGTACGTAAATTTTGATGTAGTATTGATTGATTAGATAAATTTCATACCTTAAATGTTATAGACTGATTTTAATCAATCTTTTATGAATATAATCTAAATAACTCCTTATTTACCGTCCTATGCATCCCTTTTTCAGATGTTGAATTCTATGTTCACATCGTTAACAAATATTACAATTTGTACAATGATGTTGTCGGTAAGTGCTTACAGTGAGAAGGATGCTCTAGTATACACTCATGGTGATGTCAATCTCAACCCAACAGTGAAAGCCAACCTGACACCAGCACCGAGACCCCAAGAAGTAATCGACCTAGACAGTGGAAAAGCGAAGATGAGGAAATGCTGATACATTTGGTGTTCAGTGGGATTTTAGATTGCCTTTAAAAAATAGAGGCAGAACCATAATTAAAAACTTGTGGGAGGAGGTCATATTACAAAAGAATGGTAAGAACATTTTCAACATTGAAAATATGTACAAATAAAGGGGTGTTGGGGTTTTTCAGTATACGTCATAGAACCCTCATACTTATTGCAAATTGCCTTCTGTTTGTCACTGTTGTTAATTCTACCTTTTGAATTTGTAGTGGATATGTCTGTGGAAGCTGTAACTAGGAAGTGGAAGAGCATTAGAGACAGCTACATTCGAGCAAGGCCCAACATTAACAAGAAGCTTGCCTCAGGATCCTCTGCTGAAGAAAAGGTCCAGACAGAGAAATTAAGGAGAAAACATAAGAATTATGAATTACTGATGTTCTTGGATGATTCATTAACTACCAGAAGGTTTGTAAAGAATAGAATACAGATATTCTCCATTTCATCCTATGCAAAGTTTTGTAATTAACCCTAGACTCCTATCGTACGTAAAAATTACGTATTTCTTTAAAAACTCCTCCGCAGCAACCCCACACATCTAACTTCCGACTCGATCGGCCAGCAGTGCTCTCCTTAAATTTCATTAAACGGTATATTAAAAGGGTTCCTTATTGGACCGCACTCTTATGAAGGTACCTTAAATGCAGGCCGATAATTAAGATTTCTTCAAACCACACTTCCGGATTTGTTAGAAGAAGTGCCTCTGGAGACTAGAATGAGAATGTGGCTTCAGCAGGATGGAGCGCCTGCACACAATGCCGAAATTGTAAGGATGTATTTACATAGAGAATACCGCAATAGAAGGTTTGGTACTAATGGACCGATAAGGTGGCCGGCGAGGTCCCCGGACATTACGCCACCAGATTATTTTCTTTGAGGTCACCTAAAGGACGTTGTCTATGAAGAACCTATCGAAGCTATGGCTGATCTTATTAACAAAATTAGTGCAACATGTGCCCCTATTACACGAAGGACGCTTCTACAAGTGACCCAAGCCCATCTATTGAAAGTTTTTGATAGTTGTGTTCGAGCAGATGGACATAATTTTGAACAAAATTTTTAATTTGTTTTATTATGTACATACTTAATTGTGATAATAATTTTGTTTATTACTTTATAGTTTAGTTTAGTTTATTAATTCCTTTGTTCAAAACTAAATAAAGGCTAAACATATCAAAATCAAATACCTACTCCCATAAAACAAGCCTACGAAAAAAAAGACAAATTTATTATGGCACGTTATTATTAAAATATTAATAGCAATCATATTACTTTAAGGTGACCAACGTCTCGTTTTAACCGTTCTATGACTTATAATTATTAAAATCGCTTATACTTGAAACAATTGCGATAATGGTTGCCATAGCATCTAATATTCATGGCATAGCTACTTGTAAAAAATCATCGGTAATTAGATTTTTTGTCTATCAATTTATCTATTTATATCTATTTATCCTATAAATCGGTATAACTCAGAAACGAGTAAAGTAAATAAGTTTGAGTACCTAAATAGCAAAAAAGTTTTTAAATAATATGTACTTTTGCATGTGCGTAATTTCAAAGTCTGCAATCGATTTATATTTTCGACGCGTCGCGACGCCCAGCTCTTAGTAGGTGTCGAATTTTTTAAACTTTAAAAAATATTTTTTGACCCCATCTATTGACCACTTTTTACATAAATTAAATATTTCTATTCGTTTTCGAGATATTGGCGTGCGGAGTTTTAAGTGAAAAACCCTGTATATAATCGGTAAAGAATAGATTTTATAAAAATTTCCTATTATCACTTGACAGACAAAATATAACAGTATTATCATGTCTCTAAATGGCCTTTTTACTATCTATTATTTTGAGATAAAAAAATGCCAAATGAAAAAGTGTTGAAAGGTGCCCCCCTCTCCCCTACATATCATTCTGTAATTATTTGTTGTTAGAAATAGATAAGCATGTCACTGGTTTTTATAGGTATTATAGGTATAGGCAAAGTTAACAAGAACATGATATCTTGGTCAGTTCGGTTTCAATATTTCAATAAAGTTAATTTGCTAAATAGGATATGTGATTTTTAATTTTATATTTTACGCAACCAGTTTGCATTTTTACGATTTTACACGATTTTTGGTGCCTGAGTTCCACGATTATTTTTTCACCTCATCTGGCAACCCTGCGGCCAGCAGTCGGTCTTGGATCTTTGAGTAAGAGAGTGCTTTGCGCGTGGTCTCCCTTCAGTCCCTTCTTAGGTTTCGAATTACATGGTGACGTTATACAATTTTATATTTTGCCTTTAAGTCTTGTCTAAAGTATATTTAGTAACCTTAATTTATTCTTACCCACGTTCTAACTTAGTAATTTATGTTTGAGTTTATCAGTAAGGATAGACAAATTTTGTACGCATTTGACTTCAGTCTAAGAAGAAATATAGGTGTATTGGAGACTGCTAGGATTTTTTATTTTCGGCAAGGAACACCAAACTCTTTCTACGGCATTAACATATGTATTTCTATGAAAATGTTGAATATTGAATTCTTATCCTAAATTTGTAATTGCACCTAATGACGTGTTCTCAAAGTGGGACTTGAGCCCCCCTAAAATTAGAAGGCTAACTTCGACATTGTATTTAAGTTTGTTACAATACCACAAACATTTTGGTATCTATGTTAATATGAAACCTAAAAATTCGTGTTTTTCATCTCCAGAACCGAGAAATTTTATAGTGTTACAACAAATTATGAATATTTTGTATTAGATTTTAAACTAAAATTTGTATTTTAAACAATTTGGAGGGGAAAATAGTAGGTCCTTACATATCAATAACTTTGTTTTTACCCTTAGGAGCTGCTAAATATACATGTGGATCTCCTACCAGAGAGATTGAGGATGTCATTAAGGTTATGGCTAAAACATGCTCCTGAGCGCTTGAGACACAAGGAAGCCAGAGAAAAAAGAAGACAGAATTACTGAAAGCCACTATTAATGTAAGCATTTGTTATATGTTAAGAAATCTTGTATTTTTTTAGTTACGATATGTCGAGAAATAGTCATAACACAATTTATAAAGAAATAGTAAGAAATCGCCAAATGAAGGGCTCTGTGCAAAAAGTCCCTAAGTCACATTTTACTTGCTTTGAACTAATGGTGCCATCTAGTGTGAAATTTCCTGAACTATCTATACAGCGCATTTGTTTTCGCATAAAATGTCCCTAAATACAATATTTGGCATTTTACCTTGTCGCTACATCTATTGAGTTCCATGCAAAAAGTGCCTATGTATTAAAAAGTGCCTTAGTTCTTAAAAATACCTAAGTGACATCAAATCACGCCGTCGCATCGCCACACCGCGCCAGTACGATTCTGTTTATTTACTAGTCGTTTTGCTGCAATATTGTTGTGTAAAAATGACTGATACTGGTGATATTATGTCTGGTAAGTTGTTAAATTATCTAAATTATGTGTAAACATTAATAGAATAATATATTTTAGACCCTTATTCGACAGACGAGGATGAAGATTGGCTTCCTTCTGAAAAAGAGGCTAGAAACCTTCCTAGAAATAAGGCCAAAGGTAATTTGTGTTGTAGTTTGTTTTAAGTAACTTGTATCTCCTATTTTGTATAATAAAATAAATATGATACAGTGTGTATAATCAATCGCTTATACAGAATATGTTCAGGGCTATATACGAAACCAGGCCCGGAACGTTTTTCAGACATTAACACTCTGGCTGAAAGCACCGAGATCAAAACTATTAACAGTTTGGGTAAGATGAAAGAAATATTTATTAGTATTTTAGAAATTAACAAAATATTTTTTCAGTAACAACAACAATAGTACGTAACAATGGGATAAGCTCTGTTAGGGAAGAAACGTGTTCTGGGGAAATTGCGAGCAACAATAATGGTACAGAAGAAATTTGTAAGCCTAAGAAAAGAAGATTGAATCCGCAACAATGGGAAAGGGAAAAGAAAAAAAGAAAACTAAGGCAATCTCGAGATCAGACGGATATGCCCGAATGTCGCTATAAGTGCAAGACAAAACTTACTATTGATTCATAGAAAAAAATACATGCAACTTCAAAAACCTGAGTAGTCACACAGAACAAAATCTTTATTTAAGGGGCTGCATTACTTTAAAACCTGCCGCACGCCATTTAAATAAAAATAAACCTCCGAGAAATGTATTCAAATATAGCATTATAGATGAGAAAAAATCTATTAACTCAATTTTTTTTCTGGCATTACACGGAATAAAAAGGGACAGATTAAGAAAAAAGATACTAAATTTTGAAGTAACAGATGTAAGGGATTTTAGGGGAAAACACAAAACCGTAAAAATAGGCTGCCCGAGGAGACTCTTGAAAAGATAAACACTTTTTAAAAAACCTACCCAGTATTGAATCTCGTTATAGTCGATCACAAAACAGGTGTAAGAAATACCTTAAATCAGAACTCACTGTTGCACGTCTTCATAAGGATTACAGCCACACCTATCCTGATAATCCAGTAAAATATGGTATGTTCCATAAAATTTTTATTGAAAACTTTAACTATTCATGTGGCCATCCAAGAAAAGATATATGCGCCTTGTGCACGACCTATATTGCAGACCTCAATTCAGCCAAGGTGCGAAACAATGAAAATGATGTGCAATCTCTAACCGTTGCTAAAGAACTTCATCTCCGCCGATCTCAGGTCTTTTTTGATCTTTTGAAACAGAAAAAAGAAGAACAAGATCGTGGTGAATTAGTGATTTGTTTTGATTTCGAAAGGAATTTACCTTTGCCGGTAATTAATGTTGGTGATGAGTACTAAAGGAGGCAGCTATGGCTCCATAACTTTGGAATTAATACCGTGGTAACTACTTAGGCTACGATGTTTTTATTTACTGAAAACTTCGCAACAAAAGGGCCGAATGAAGTTATTACAGCTTATACATTATTATATCAAAAAGTATAAAACTGAAGAACATACAAATCTAACTATCTTTTGTGATAACTGCTTTTCACAAAATAAAAACAGATTTTTATTTACCTACTTAGATTCCTTTCGCGCATCCAGGCTTTTTCAAACTGTCGCAGTATTCTATCCTGTTCCAGGTCATTCCATGATGCCAGTAGATCGTTGTTTCGCACTGATTGAAAAGAAGAGGTTAAAAAGCGAACAAGTAGATAATCCGGATTACTACATAAATCTTATTCAAAGCGCGCGAACTAAAAATTCTTTTGAAATAGTTTTGGAACATTCTCTTTTGACAAAAAATAGCTGTTTTCAAGATAATTTTGTGACATTAAAAGTCGGTAACTACAAAAGACTTTATGGAGACAAAATAAAACCATCCATTCCGGGAATTTCAAAGTGTCGATCTATAATGTTTTTTGCTACTGAGAAACCTAAACTAAGAGAGACTATGACTGGGGACTATGTAAAAAGTTTTAGCCTGTATAAAGGATGCCAAAGATTTATTGCAAATCTTATTCCAATGGGTGCCTACAATCATTTTAAAGCTCAAACCAGAGAAGCTCGAAAATATTAAATTTCTAATACGATTTATCAAAAATGAGGAAGACCGAGAATTTTACAAAGTGCTGGATGAAGAATCTGAAGTAGGAGAAGAAACCGAAGAATCGGATACTGAGCAATACGAATAATGCCTTTTTGGATGGATTTCTTTTATTTTCTGTATTTTGTTCTCATTTATTAAGTGAAACAGTTTAAAAATATCATTGTTAATTTACATTCTTCTTATTAAACTTTGTGAAATTGAAACGTGTTGTTTCTTTTTGACAAAAAGAACCTATGTGAGATTTATATTTTTTTTACAAAACTAGACATATTGGACTCAACCCGTAACTGGTGAGGTTGGGTATTAATTACCCAGATAAAATTTTAGTGCGCCACTGTGAACAAACTGTTACACCAAGGACGCTGCTTAGTCAGGCACCTCCAAATCAGTTTACTGTCGGTCGGCATAGAGTGCAAGCGTCCCGCAAATAGAGTAGTGTCTGGTTTTATTAGCAAAATTCCGAAAATCGGGGTACTTTTTACCCGTCCTCACCAGTTAAGTCACAGTTCGCTGTTTTTCTGTTTTTCATTTTTACTTGCTATGGCGTCTAGAAAGCTGTGTATGAAATCAACTGAACCTGGTTTTAGTGAGTGGGCTACGTCTGTTTTTGATGACATTGAAAGTGAGTGCAGTGGCAATGAAGGAGACATCACAGACCCGAGTTTTCATATTGACCATGTCAGTGAATCAGAACAAGAAGCATCCGACAATGAAGACGAACGTACTCGTATTTGTGGTGGTTTATCTGTAGTATCAAGTTCTCTATCATCGCAACACTACGAAATAGATAGCCCATATTCATCAGACGACGACGAACCACTTGCAAAAAGGCAAAAACGTCTTCGAAAACAATTCAAATACCATGGCAAAAATTGCTTCGTATGGGCAAAACCAGCACCCGCTTCAAATACTCGTACAGGCAGAATATTATCACCCATCTTCCAGGAAAAATTGGTCCTGCAAGAGCCCTTGGTCAGCTTTGTATGCCACAGTCTCCATGGGAACTTCTATTTAGTGAGGAAATTTTAAACAAAATCATACGACGAACCAATGAAAAATTGTTGATAAGTAGAGAAACTTTGTCTGATGATACTCGTACTGACTATAGAGATACTGATTTGCTTGAGTTCAAAGCATTTTTGGGAATTCTTATGTTTACGGCCATCTTCAAATCAAATAATGAAGATCTTGAAGCCATGTTTGCCACTGACGGGACTGGCCGAGATATTTTTCGTTGTACGATGTCATTAAAAAGGGTCTATGTTCTATTACTAAGCCTACGTTTTGATGATGCTTCAGATAGAGAGGAGCGAAAAAAGAACGACGCAACGGCTGCAAAAGTTCCTGGAAAATTGTCGTAATTGCTACTCAATTGGAGAGTATGCCCGCATTGACGAAATGCTACTTGGATTTCGCGGTCGATGCCGGTTTCGGATGTATATTCCGAACAAACCAAGAAAATATGGAATTAAAATAATGGCAATGACAGACGCAAAAACACACTATTTGCTGAATGCATACATCTATTCCGGAAAGGACAGTGATGGCAGAACACTTACCGATGAAGGACGGAAATTTCGCAAACCAACACAGGCAGTGCTGCAACTAACTGAGCCGATTGTCGGCACTAACCGGAACATAACGGCTGACAATTGATTTTCTTCAATAGGTCTTGTTCAGGAGCTAACCAAAAGAGGCTTGACTTACGTAGGAACTCTGCGTAAAAATAAAAGAGAAATTCCTAAACAATTTCTACCGGCAAAACAAAGAGAAGAAGGAGACGTTCTCTACGGTTTGACCAACGACATGACACTAGTCTCTGTCGTTCCAAAGAAGAGTAAGGCTGTGCTTCTTGTTTCTTCAATCCACCATACTCAAGCAACCGATCCGGACACCCAAAAACCGGAAATTATTGCTGTTTACAACAGCACGAAAGGTGGGGTCGATATTCTTCAAAGTGATGAACATCAGCATGATAAATTCTTACATTATTTATCTGCATGTCCTGGGAATCCAGATGTAACGGCTGAAATATATAAAAATGCTTGCCAAAGGACTTGTGGAGCCTTATCTCAATCATAGACTTCTAAACAAACGTCTCCCCCGTGAATTGCGACTCAATATTAGTAGAATATTGCAAAAATCACTTCCACAAGAAGTCAGACAGGATTTGGATAAACAAGTAAGATGCAGGAAGTGTCCACCTGGCTTTGGCAGAAAGACTAAGAAAATCTGTAATACATGCAAGGTGCCGATTTGCGGAAGTTGCACAGTTCCCATGTGCCGCGAATGCACCGAATGATGGCTTGCAGTTTAATCTTATGTTAAGTTCTATATACACAACCAAAACATTTTATTAAAGATTTATCTTTTTAGAATATAAGTTTTGTGATACTTTAAGAAAAAAATCACAAAAATTTATAAAAATATTTTAAAATTATTAACCTATGTTAATATTTTTTTTTTCATTTTGTACATTAGTGGGCACTTTACTTCTTTTGGTTTAATTTAAAAAAAAAATTTGTAATTAAAACTTCTTAGCACTTAAATAAAAGCAACTTTCTTGATTTTCATTAAAATTTCTAATTTTTTTCAAAATAGTTGCGCAGCAGGGTCTGGAAAAAAACTGGGTATCTATAACCCAACGTCACCAAATGCGTTACAAAAAATTCACCTCACCAGTTACGGGTTAAAAACTAGGTTATATTAAAGGCATTAATATATATTGTTTATAATACCTAAGACTTTAACCAATATTTGAGAAGTATTATTTCAGGAAGATAATAAATTTTAAATCGTTGATATCTCGAAACTTTAAAAATCCACTTAGGGACTTTTTGCATAGAACCCTTCAAATGTATAGAAGAGTTGCCCAAGAAGTTGAAAATACTTTCAGTTATTTAAAAAAACAATGTGTTGCTGAAAATAATAGCAGCTCTACTTCTAAAGACAATGAAAATATTTCACAAAATTCCTCTCTCCTTAAAGAAAATAATTTATCGCTTGACACAATTCAAGGTGACGATGCTGAAACACATTTATTAAATATTTCATATTCCAGTAGTTCTCCAAAAGCGCATCATGATAATTTTTTTTATATAAATGATAATGGTAACCTTGACGATCCAGATGTATTAAATTGTAGTAATTATTCAGACCTTAGTACTAATAGTGTGTGTATTGATACTTCGGACTTTCAAATAAACACTGCTAACATCAAGTTAATCTAGAAATTAGTCTGGAAAAATGGGCACTCCGTAACAACCTAACTCTTGTTACTCAATTATTACATATTTTATCCCCACCTTACCCAACCTTGCCTTTAGATGCGCGATCTTTATTAAAAACTCCAGCTTTCTAATTATCCAACCTTTGACTCAAAACATATTAAAATTGCTTTTAATATCGATGGTGTGCCTGTATTTTCTAATAACAATTCACCTAGGAGAGAGTCTGGTAGCACCGGACAGCGGGTATTATCGGACACATGTCATTTTCGATTATACTTATCTTTGCCGCTCCCATAAGATGTGCGAACGAACAATACTAACGTACCCAATAACATATATTCAGTAAGTTGACGGGTATAGAAGTCTGGTTCAGTTTGTTGATATTTTTCCCGTATAAGTGGAGACAGTGGAAAGTTTGGCTGGCTGTTTTTTCAGATTGTTAAGTGTTTTAGTGTTGCCTATTTCACTATGCATTTATTGGTCATGAGTAAGCATGCAAATGTGACAAAAGAGCGGACAAGCAAATCGAATGCTGTTTTATAAAAAAAGCTTTGCAACGTGCACGCCGGGTATCATCGGACACATACTTGTCGGGTATTATCGGACTATTCAGTGCAATATTTTGTTTCAGGACCTACAAAATGCCCAAGTTTGTGAAGAAAAATATTCGTCGCCAATGGAACGAAGAGCATATGAGGAGCGCCGTTGAAAAAGTGCTTCAAAATGACTTTTCAATCAGAGAAGCATCACTTAGGTATGATGTTACAAAAAGTACGCTTGCTGACAAAGTAAATCGCCTAAAATATTAAGAGGAAATACAATTGAAACCGGTTTTTGGACGCTAGCATACTACATTTTCTCGTAATTATGAACAGCAACTTCTGGATCACATTCGGGATTTGGACAATCGCCTAATGCCTCTTACCAAAAGAGAATTTTTTAAAATTACATATATATGGTGGAGCGCTTAATAATATCCCTCATAGATTTAGTCGTGAAAAGAAATCTGCTGGAAAAGACTTTTATTATGGATTTGTTAAGTGTCACCCAGAGCTATCCCTGAGAAATGCAGAGTCAACAAGTTTGCAGAGCAGTTGGCTTCAATCGAGCACAGGTTGACAGATTTTTGACAAGTTGGGAGAATTGGTACAAAAACATAACATTCGGTCTACAAAAATATATAACGCTGACGAAACCGGTGTGTAAACGGTTCATGAATGTCGGCAGAAGGTAGTGTCGATAAAGAAAAAAAACAGATGTGTAAAATGACTTCTGGGGAAAGAGGACGTTCTGTAACAGTATTGTTGTGCATCAATGCAGCAGGAGATCAATTTATACCCCCTTTATTTGTTTTCCCGAGGAAAAAAGTGATCGACCGTCTAAAAATTGGAGCACCCGAGAATGAAATGTTTGCTGCTCAAGACAACGGCTGGATGAACGGCACGATCTTACTAAATTGGGTTCAAGAATTTGTAAAATATGCCCGCCCATCTCAAGATGAACCCGTCCTCCTAATAGTTGATCACCATTGCAGTCACAAGGAGCTGGAAGTCATCCGATTTGCCCGTGCGAACAACCTTCACCTGTTAAGCTTGCCGCCTCATTGTACACACAAGCTACAACCCTTAGATAGAACTGTGATGAAACCGTTTAAAGACGCGTATAATGAGGCAGCCTCTCGATGGATGAGGCAGAACCCTTTCATGAGGATAACTGATTATGAAATAGCAGGACTTGTAAACGAAGCCTTTAAGAAAATTTGGAGGATGGATCTAGCCAAAAATGGCTTTACTTGTACTGGAATTTTCCCCTTTAATCGAAAAATATTTACAGACTTGGATTTTATAGCATCGGACGATCTAGATATCCCTGAACCAAGAGAGGAGTAGATGCATTAGAAGAGACGGCTAGAAATGAAAACTCACCTTCTTGTCAACCTTCGACCTAGCAAATGGATTTGGCACCGTCTACTGCAACAAGTGACGATAATAACAACACCCGAGCGAATCCAGGATATTTTGGACAACATCTCCCGCCAAAGAAACTCCGAACACCCATTTCACTTCTAAAATAGTCTGCTAACCATCAACTTCTAGAAATGACGATTATGACAAAATCCAAGCGGATACGGAATATCCGGGACAAAAACTCCCACCAAAGAAACTCCGAACCCACCTTCAACTTCTAAGATAGTCTGCCTACCATCATCTTCCTGAAATGATGTAAAATTTATAAATGTTCTCAAAGAAATATCACCAGCGCTCAATGCTGCCGAACGTAGAATGATCACTAGAAAAAGAAGGTCACAAAAAAGCGAAGTATTCACATCTACGCCATTTAAGAACAAACTGGAGGAAAAAGATAAAAAGAAAGTTGAAAAGGTAAGGAGAAACATTGGCAGCAAAAACGATAGCTTCGTCAGGAAACCTACAACGGAGAAAAGTAAGGAAAAAGAAAAAGAAGCACCTACATTGGCTAATGAGAAAAATAAAGAATCTATAGAAGAAACTTATTGCGCAATTTGTCACGAAACTTGAAGAAAATTGGATCCAGTGTTGCGAGTGCAAGAGTTGGGTCCACGAAGTATGTTCAGATGCATACCCTCCATTTATATAGAATTTCAAATTGTTCAGTTATTTTGTTAGAATAATGTATTACTTATTTTGTGAGGTACAGTTGTGTTGAATGCGTATAAAAGCAAAAATTAAAATGTAACATTGATATTTCACAAGATATCTCAAATGCTAAACTAAGCTACACGATTTTGTTGTTGCTGTTAAACTCTTCAGCTCTTAAGAGGATTGTTCAGTGACTATTAAATTGGGAAAACGGCATATAAAGCTACGGGAAAATGGCAGCGTTAAATTCATTGAAAATTTCAGATTTTTTTTTTAATTTTAGAAAAAAAATATTTGTGTAAAAAATCTTCCTCTACCGACATTCTTTGGAGTATTTAATGGATAATCTACCAGTTGGATTTGCCATTTTTCATTTACTTTTTTCATAAAATTATACAAGGTGATTTTGAGAAACAATCATAATAACTTCAGTAGTCGTGCGCAAACTGGCAATAGCGCATTGCCGCCCGTGAACGCCAGAATATTTCGAGCTGCGACATCATGTTACTTGGCCAATTTTAGCAGTAAACAATCAGAACAGCGTCGGCTTTAGTACGTGTTCTGGATCAGGTGCAAGTTTATTTTAAATACTATTTTATAAATATTTGTCTCAACTTTATTACGGTGATTGTTAATTTTTGAATAAGCAGGTAAGAAAAAAGGTATATTAGTTTTGTTTTGTCTCATATTTTTTGGTTCTAGACAAATTGGTAAATTTTTTGAACAGATCATTTTAGCATGCATAAAGTTTAACATAATTTTCTTTAAAAAAATATTGCTTTGATCGTATTATTTTGTTAGGTTAGGTATCTCTGGTTAGATTTACACATTTATGTTTTATTTTTTACACAAAAGACTTCCGCGGTAATCCCGTTTTATTTGTACTACGAAATTCCCTAAA
Source organism: Pissodes strobi (assembly GCA_016904865.1). Taxonomy (NCBI): domain Eukaryota; kingdom Metazoa; phylum Arthropoda; class Insecta; order Coleoptera; family Curculionidae; genus Pissodes; species Pissodes strobi. The sequence continues at coordinate 1,742 of JAEQML010067988.1, read as the reverse complement.
AGTGGAGTTAAAAAGAGGTTTAATTTTTAAACAAAATGCGGTGTTTAGTAAAAAAAATAAGATTTGAAGTCTCTCTCGCTAAATAAAAAAAAATTGAAGGGTGACAAAAGGTAAAAAGGGGGTTAATTAATAGTGATATATCAATTTAATGTTTTTAGATGCGTAGATTTTATTTTTATAGTTTCACGTCTCTCCCCTCTTTCTTTTAATAAAAAAATGGAGGGGTGAAAAAGGTGAGAAATGGTAAAAATTGGACATGTCGTTTTTTAGGTTTTTTTTTATATATTACTGGTTTATCTAGTTATCTATAGCTTAATATTATAGAAACAGTGTAGTTGTACTGGGGCGTCGATATCAAAAGATATTGAATTAATATTAAACTATTATTTTATAATCCTCTTAATCAATTTTTTGAAGTGGTTTAATTTTTGTTAAAAAAAGTTTTATTATCGGGCTGAAAATATATTATATACACATTATCTATAACCTGTCTACTAATAAGGCAACAGGGCCTACATGGCGAGATTGTGAACATAGCGATACTGTACAAACCTTCCTTATGTTTAATTTTCCATGTTTTTGGCCGATATCTCATTTATTAGTAGAGACAAAAGGCTGCGATTTCGAGATACAGTGTGTTAATAATTTGCTGTCTAGTAGTGTTGTGCAAAGGTCAAAATGGGTCGTGTTTCGGCAGATGAAAAAAAAAACAAAAGGAATAAACGGTTACGTATATCCGCGATCAGAAAAAGTCAACGCAGGAAAATGAAGAAAATTAGGCAAGTATCCAATAGAGACAAATAATAATTTTATTTTTATTGTAGTGTCCTTTTACTTTTCCAGGAGTGTACTACACTACATTAATATGCATAATGTACAGGGTGTCCAATTTTCGTTAATTTCAGAGAGATAAAGGGATGCGGTTTTCGCATCCTACTTTTTAGTGAAATCAAAAGCTACCCATACACCAGCGTTCATTACCGGCATTCATTCTTCTAGCGTTATTACCTTTCAAAATATTAAAGGAATAATAAAACTTTGATCGCCCCCTAACACAAATAATTTTCGTGCAATCTTTCCTCTCAATTTTTCCCCTCGTTCAGTCTCATTTTTGGCGGGGAAAAAATCTGCTTATACTAACGTAAAAATCATATTCTCCAGTTATTTCTATCCAAAGCGCCTGTGAAAGGAAAGAGTGTTGGATAGTGGACAAATTAATCATCTGGGATGACACTGTTCCTCTCAATTATTACTCATTAACTGGCGTTCTTTCCTGTGAGATTCGACATTCCCATGGGAAAGAACGCTGGTGTATGGGTATCAATATTGCCGGGCTTAAACGTCGGTATAGCGTGACAAGAAACTTGGTATGCGGATCTATCATCTTATTACTCATTAACTGGCGTTCTTTCCTGCGAGATTCTACATTCCCGTAGGAAAGAATGCTGGTCTATGGGTTAGTTTGGGTTATTAACAAGATCATGCTCTTCTGGGCTTTTACATATAAGGGGTTTTTGAAAATGTTGCATTTTCGAGCACCCCTTGTAGTTTAGCTTTCTTCTTTCTTGCAAGGTATCGAAAAGTTAAAAATGGATAACTTACCCTTTTATAAAATGTTTTCTCAAAAACTCAAAATAACCCCAAAATCCTAAAAAAATGTATGTCCCAATTTTCGTTTAGCCTAAATCAGTTGCAAAAAAAATGTTTTATAGAATGAATCTACAACTGAATACTAACGTAAC
>MU194567.1:0-12611 GCA_016904865.1 Pissodes strobi | reverse complement strand
ACCTCGAAACAATCAATGAACACTTCAACAACATTGATCTGAATCTCCAAAAGTCGATTCAAAGACTAAACGAATTATCTTCTTATTCCGGCCACATTTCCAATAACTACTATGAATCCCTAAATCAAATTAAAGTCAATCTAAAAGAAATTGAAAATAACACCAATAATCTCGACTTCACTCTCGACATCTTTATTCAAATAAATGAACTTGGAATTCAAATTGATACCCTTGCCAATTTTATTTCCAAACTTTATCGAATTATTGAATTCACCCATTCTCAGACTTTAGATTTAGAACTCATAACTTCCCAAGAACTAATCGAACTCTGGGACTTCATGAAGAAAAATTATCCTAGCAAAACTCTTTGGCCTTTACGTAAATTCAATGAGTTAACGAATATCTGTAAGACTAGCTTTGCGCAAAAACACGACAGTATAATAATTGTTGCAAAAATCCCATTATTTAGTATGAATTGTAATATAAGTATCGTATATTCACTACCTAATAATCAATCAATTCTTTTACTACCTAGTAAATATTATTGTTTAAATAATTGGTATAAAAATTGCTTCATTATCACAGACTATTGGATCTGTGAAAACCTAATATTAAATAATCAACCTAGTAAAATTTAGACTCATAATAATTACAACATTCATTTTAAAACATTCAATGAACAAATAGTACAATGTAGCGATCATAATGTAAAAATAATTGAATACTGTTCTACTATACAAGAAAGATTATTGCAAAACTGTTCGATAATTAATAGTGACTGTCCTATCATTATTAATAAAATTAGATATGATCATACACCCTTTCACATTTATAAAAGGCTTAACTTCAAGGTAGAAACAACTGACGTTCCTACCCACTCTGTAAGATTGCAAGAAATCCATCTGCAGAACCCAGAAGACATCGAAATGGACATGAAACCAATCGAATACATGCCATTCGTCCACCAATCGGTCCACTACGCTACCAGCTCTACATTATTAATAATTATAATAATCACTGGTATTGCTCTCTCCGTTTATTACAGACAAACATTAAAACGCAAAATATCTGTCAAAACAATTCAGAAGTTATTGACCGAAGACGTTCAACCTAAGGGAGGAGGAATCATAGGATCAAGTCCAACTGATAAAACCATTATCAGCCCGAATGCATCCCGTAACGACCACACAACGGAAGAAGCCAGCCGATAAGAGAAATTATAAATACCCCAATGATAGTATTTTTAGACAGATTCGTTTAGCACATTTCTTGTAGTCACTTTGCTTGTTTTGAAATTGTCTCATTGTAAATCTAGTTCAATAAACTGTTTTTTAAAAGTAGCTTCGCAGAGTTTAACATTTAATTTATATATATATAATTAGAACACTATCCACTGCAGTGATGACATCATTCCCGGCACACCATTCCCGGCACACCATTCCCGCGGACCAGCCGCAGCATCCACACGCATCTCCACATCCGGATTTGCACGCACCCCTAATTAGGTTCAGTAGACTCGGCGGGGCAGCGAGCAGGTCGGAGCAGGGTGGCACAAACCGCGCTGCGTAGTCCAGTTTTCTCCAGTCATACTTCGTTGCGTTGTCAACCAAGTCATCAGAGCAACAGCGAATAACTACGGGGAAACGGTCAGAATAAAACAAACTGGACCCGCCTTCTGAAGCCTGCACTCGAATAGAGAGGGATAAGGGTGCTACAGGACCCCGGGGATGCAGATACCTTGACCAGTATAATAGCCCGACCTTTACTATAGCTGCAACAGACACGGATATTCTTGCCAGGCTTGTCCAGCGCAGAAAATCTACGCAGAAGTTGTGATTTTTCGATAAAGGGACCTGTGGAAGAAGCGCAGAACATCGAAGTGATACAGGAGCACCTTGACAATGTGAAGTCAGCCATTCTCTTTGCTCACGCCTTTTCCGGCTGTGATACTATGCCAGCAGTTTTTGGAAAAGGAAAGGCATCAACATTGAAAATTCTCCAGGGCAACGAAGTTGGAGTTTTTAATAAGCCCGGAGCAGATTTGGAGAGGATCGTCTCCTGCGGTAAGAAATTTCTTCTGGCTTTATACAGAGGAGCGAAATATGCCACCCTAGATGACCTTCGCTACACCCTCTACAACAAGTGTAGCCGCCACCCAAAAGCTAGATGCTGACTTGCAGCTGAAAACTTTGCCCCCTGCAGCTGCTCGACAACATTCATTGCGCGTGCACCTGCAGATAATTTGAAGAAAAATAAAAGGGTAAAGCATTCTGCATTAGTGAAATATTAATTAGGTTGATATTTTTTAAGTTCAAGAATGGCTTGGGAGATGAACAAAGCTGGACGCAACGAAGTACGGCTGGAGAAAACTTGTGCGCTTGCTCTGTCGAGTCTCTTGAACTTAATTAGGTCTGCGTGGAAGTCCAGATGTAGAAATTTATGTGGATGCCGGTCCGAGGGGATTGAACACAGTAGTGGAGAGTGTTCATGCAGAATTGCTTCATAATGAAGAAGACCCCAACGACCCAGATGGCGTTTAGAGTAATTTAAATTTTTTTTATTTCATAATTATTTGTGAAATTGTCAAGTCATGGTATTTCTAGCCATACTGATCTAACTGTACATACATGCTTTTATACTACTGCTTCAGGAAAATGTATGTCCACATATCTTTTAAATATTAAGTGGTACTGCTATATTTAATATGAATATTTATACTGATTAAATATTTTCAAGGGCTGATGTGCCCTTATTCCTCTTTAAACAACTCAATTATCCCATTTTCAAGTGCTGATGTGCCCTTATTTCTCTTTAAACAACTCAATTATCCCATTTTCATTTCCTTTAAAACCGCACGCGCACCTTCGCGCAAAGGCCAGTGCACGTGCCTTCACACACACACGGACTCAAGATGCGCGTCAGCGTGAAAACTGATCAGATAAGCCCATTTTGCTCAGTTTTTTAGCCATTTCCGGAGAATTTTTTCCGATTGGGAAAAATTATCATTTCCGGGTTCAAAAATTACTTTTTCTTAAAAAAAAATACGTTTGAACCATGATCAGATGACCCCTTGGAGCCGTGAACGCCAATTTCACTTTCTAGTAGTTTACATTAAAATTGTAATATCTCCATTGGCTCTTGTAAATTTTCCAATGCGGGGATTTTTGGGGACTTTTTTTCCGATGATAAGGTACTGTCTTAGGAACCCAAATCAGTCGTCAGATGTTATGAATTATTTTTTCTGCGATACCACATTCCTCGGCAACCTAACTTTTGTAGTTTATGCCGGAGGTAAAATAGTGGGGATGGGAGGGGGGGCGAAACGGCAACCGCACCATGCGCGCGCGCGGCAACATGCTTTTTTATACAGACAAAGGTCTCAGATACACAAATCACCAAACAGATTGCGGTCTGCAGATTTTGCAAACGAGGAACCCATTGGAGCCTGCACTATTACTTATTTCATAGAATCGAAATTTTCGCGTCCGACTTAATAAAGAAATTAATTCTGATATAACTGTTTACTTTGAACAGTATGCGAATCACTGAACTGGAATGTTTTCACTCTTTAAGTTTGTGCATCCTCCTGCATTCTGTATTCAGTGCTATTACCTCATAGTTAATTATGACAACTGTATTATGCTAATTTGCTAATTATTTACGTTCCGATGTTATGTGGTCAGTTTCAGCCATTGCCCGGTTTTGTATTGTAAGGATCAATCAATCCCCCAGTTTGTGGCATATTTGACCTGTTGAAGTTGTATGAAAGTTGTTTGTTGGTCAGCCTCTACTTCTTCATTGTATGTATTGCACGATTTATATTATGACTGTTTCTAAATCGTTTACAATCGACATTTCAACCTCTTATGTCTCTATTTGTGCGAGTCTATCGATCTTTATTATATAACTATGTCCCGCAATTCGAAATATATTGCTTGGAATAGTTAAAGTGCTTCCAATTGAGTGGCTCTAAAGGTATAGATAATTCATATGTTTTGTCGATGTCAAATGTTATCTGATTGTTCCTGACTTATTGGTTTCCGGTTGTTTCGGTAAAGTATCTCTGGAGATTTCAAAGATATTAGCTCGCTTGTAGTTTCTTTGCATGCATGAAAACGGTCCCTGAGACAGGCTCCCACGGGGGACTAAACTTCCTCTTCCCTACAAAGGAGGATTGGATGGGGGGAAGGATGCGATCCTGGAATGGAATAGTCTGGTTTACAGACAGATTCAGAATGAGAACACTGTCTGGAGATGGTACGTACTATGAGGCCCTGGGGCGGGAAATATCCACCCCACTGGGAGAGCACATTACGGTTTCCCAAGCGGCAATTTTCGCGATCATAATGGGGTCTGGAAGTCGTTAAGGCTCAATGTCGGTGGCAGGAGTATTTTCTTTTGCTCCGATATCAATGCCGCACTCATGGCGCTCCTTGTTGGTGAGGGCGTGCAGGAGCTGGCTAATTGAACTTACAAAACGCAAAAAGGTTACGCTGGTCTGGATACTGGTACACTCGGGTGTACCAGGAAAAGAGGCCGCGGAAGCGAAGAGTCCACACGTAGATACAAAGGGCCTGATCCCTGTGTGGAGATCGCCCAGTGTGTTCGCGAAAGGACTTTGGAGGTCTGGATGGAGAGTTGGGTTGAAGAGGTATGACGGACGGCCCCGAGGATGTCACAGACGAGGCTCGTAATACATAGGCCCTCGAAGAGGCTCACCAGGGGATTAATTGGCCTACCAAGGAAGGAGTCCAGGGCGCTGGTAACATTCTACACAGGGCACTCTAGGCTTAGACCACACCTGAACCTGCTGAGAATTGCATAGGAGGGGGTGTAGCTTATGCATGGAGGACGGGGGACGATGAGAGCCAACACCATCTACTTACGGAATGTCCCACCTTCGCGTGGATTAGTTTTAGATTTAGAATCTTTGGCACGACGCTGATCAAGTCAGACTCAGTGTGTCATGTTAGTCTGGAGGAGATGCAAGCTTTTTGATGGAAGACGATCATCCTGGAGAATCTCTAATGAGAACTGGGGACACAACGGGCTCAATTGGTAGTCTTAGTGCAGGGCCCGCTGGGGCCAGCCCTTCTGATACTGATGCATGAAAACGATTTCATTAATTTTTTCTATATTCTCTATAAACTGCAGGTTGTATCTTCCGCTTTTACTTCCTATTCCTATTTGTTTTAGTCTTAGGTGGTCAAGAAATTATTGCCATTACGTTATTGGTATCTCGATTAAAATATTCATATCTCGGAATTCTCGGATGCTTGTCGAGGTTGTGAGGGGTTTCTCGTTAGGCGCTTCTTCAGGGCCGGATTAACCATTGAAGAGGCCCTAGGCTAAAAAATACTTAGGGCCCCCTATCCAGAGCATTCAGCATATTTTATGGTAGGGTAGACATTTTTTTTTTGATAAAGTAAAATGTGAAACAGAAACAAAAATAGTTTTTAAAGGTATATATTATGATAATATCTTGATTTAAAAAAAAAACATTTTTATTTTAAAAAAAGACAAAAAAATCAAAGAATCCCAAAACATTTTCGTTAAAAAAAGAATATAATTAGATAGTGGTGTGTACTCAAATGAATGCTCGTTTTCGTGATTTTTGTGTCGCAAAACTCTCAATAATATTTTCAGTAGGAATTTTATTCAGAAGATCGTGTTCTATAGCCAACAAAGAAAGTTGATTAGTTTTTTCATCACCTAATGAAGTTCTTTTATGACTTTTTACCCTTTCTAATGTAGAAAATGATCTCTCCCCACTACAGTTAGTTACTGCCATGGTTAAAAATATCCTTAACGCAATATCTACGTTTGGAACACTACACGTTAATTTTTTTTGTCTTATAAACTTTAACATTTCCCTTGGATTGGTAATTTCCGAATGAATTTCTGAGATAAAATATTTAAAACGAATATTTATGAGCATATTATATATACGACTGAATTCAACTTCACCCTCTTTATTTTCGTCAAATTGTAGTTTTCTACTTTTTTTTCTTACATTATCGGATTTGTATGTGGAACAGTTTGTTAGTTTTTTGCCACATTTTTCGTAATATGCAAAACGTTCGCGTTGTTGTAAAACATGTTTAATAAGTGAATTATACAAATTAACTGCTAACGAAACGTCGATGTCAGTAGCTTGTAATGATTTGCTAACCTTATTGAACTCTGTTAAAATATCGTCCCATAATTGTAACAAAATCCCAACTTCCAATTCCTCGAACCGTTTTTTAATTCCTTTTGCTTGAACTTTTGTACTACTGGGCTGTGTAATATCGTTTTCGATAACTTCTAATGATTCTTTAAACGCAGAAAACCCTAAAATAATTGCTTTACAAGAATCCGCGCGAGCAGACCATCGAGTAACAGATAATTTTTTTTGAACGAGAGCATTGGTAATTTTATTGAGTTCCTCTGTCATTACCACTATGCCACCTATGTGTGAAAGCTGAAAAACAATATAAATTTCTTCTAAGAACATAAAAAATTAAGTGGCCATATTACAACACTCAGCTGCACAAGTTCCTACCAAGTTAAGAGAGTGTGCTGCACAGGGAACAAATAATGCTAGAGGATTCTTTTTTTTTAATGAGAGCTTGCAATCCTGAATATTGACCAGACATATTATTGGCATTCTCATAAGACTGTCCCCTACAGTCTTGTATATTTAAGTGTAACTCGCCTAATATTTTAAGAACTGCAGTTTCCATATCAACTGCTTTATGGCCGGTATTACCAATAAAGGTAATAAAACGTTCTATAGGAGAACCACCACATATGACATATCTAAGAATAAAAGTAAGCTGGTCCAAATGACTGACATCAGGCGTCGAATGCACGGAAATGAAAAAATATTTCGCCGATCTGGCTTCACTACTGATAAAATCACGAACATGCTTTGATACAACTTCAATAAACTCGTTACAAATAGAAGATGATAAATATGAAATATTACCGTGTCCCGAATTTCCATATATTTGTCCTAAATAATTTCCGTTGTCATTTCTTCCAAACTTCTCAGTTGTGCCTCTGAATGCCATTCCTCGACTTGCTAAAAATTTAATCGTAGACAATACGCGATGGAGTATTTTTACCCAGTAGTTTTTTCCTCTAAATATTGTTTTTCAATTTCTGTATCTATTTTGCCTAAAATATTGGAACGAGTCAAAAATATTCTCATACTCTCGTTGAGTTTTCAAAATCAAAATTGTTTACTTTTTCTTAATTAATTTGAGATTCAAAATTCAAGGGCCCCCGCAAGTCAAGGGCCCCTAGGCTGTAGCCTACTTAGCCTATTGGGTAATACGGCCCTGCGCTTCTTTGCTTCTGCATACTATGCTATTTCTTCTGCATATCATGCTATTGGACTGCCTAGTTTAACCATTACGTCATCCAATGGTTGGTTCTCGGGCGCCACCGCATCTGGATTATAGTGGTAGAGGGCCCACTCCGCACCGGGTTGCTTTTAGACAGTGGAGAAACGGCTAACCAGGGGTCAATCTTGAATGTTTGCGTGGTTGTCAGCTGCTTTCAGAAATTCACTTGCTTATTCTAACTTAGTACTAGCAGGAAGGGATTTAGAAAGAAAACACACAATTTCAAAATACACCTAATACCGCATCTCTATTTGCCAACTGGAAATATAAAGAATGGTGACGTCAAAACTCTGATGACCTACGCTAACCTAACGTTGCAACGTAAGAATTACTCTTTACTAATCCGACCTACCTAAACTGAGGTTGACCTAAACTATCAATTCTTAACTAAAAAGTTACTCTTATGCGGCTTATATTAACCCAAAAGATAAAGAAATGAAAATATTGTCAGAGGGGGGTATGGTATGCGAAACGGAACGGAATGACATAGACATTGAGAAGAGAAACAGAGCCGCGTTATCAACTCTTAAGGAACGGTACTATTATGACGAAGCTATTTGGATCACGGTATCCACGAGTCCACGGACAGGCACTCGAATGACGGTCCAACATCGGTCCAACGTAGCTCCTCTGACTTGGTCCTGACGGGTATGGATATACGCGGCCTGATGCTTAGAAGATTACGGAAACATGCGACGATAGCGTTAAGGTTCGGATCATAACAAAAATAAGGATGACGACGATACAGAGGATACGGTGCGACATTAATAAACGACCTGACGAGGCTTCCTGCATATGTGAAATCTAAAACCCGGATTGCGCGTGCGCGGATACGTCATTGCTTTCCGGTCGTGCTTCGCTTCTACGCTTTTACGCCGTCGTGGAGGCGGTAGGCTAGTTAAGGAACGGGGTAGGTAGACTGAGAGTGAGAGAGAGCTTGTAAAGATAGAGCCGACCGGAATGGAAAGACCGAGGCCGGCTTGTAGTGTAGAGAGAGAGCATGTGTAGTGAAAGAATAACTGATCGGAATGGAAAACCGAGACCAGCTTGTGTAATGTAAGGGGGTGAGAGAGATGAGGAATGGAGGAAGGTGGGTTGAGTGTGAGATAGAGCTTGTAAAGTTAGAACCGACCGGAATTGAAAGACCGAGGCCGGCTTGTAGTGTAGAGAGAGAGAGTGTGTGTAGTGAAAGAATAACTGATCGGATGGAAAACCGAGACCAGCTTAGTGTAGTGTAAGAGGGAGAGAGATATACCTACAGCAGTACCTATATAGCAGCAGCGAAGGCGGACAAGAAAGGCGGCGGTCTGCTGAAGGCGGCGACCTGCAGGAAGCGTCGTGGGTCTGGCTCAGCTTGGCGGCCTACATTGGCGGTAGTGGTGGTCCTCTTCCTCTGGTCTGGGCTGGGCTAGGCGGCTGGCTGGCTGGCGAATTCTTCTTCGAGAACCCGGGTGAGTTCTCCCTGTTCAGCGCGATGCAGCCCGGTTTTGTTACCTCGACGCGTAGTGGGGGATCACGTCATCGGCCGGCCGATGAGTGGGGACCTTTACGCGCACGGTGCTGCGACCGAGATCGCGACGTTCTACCGGTACCGCGCGAGTACTACGAAAAATGTGAAAACCGATTTCCCGGCTTTTCGCGACGGAATATTTTATTGAACCAAGTTTAGAATATTTAATTTATATTTTACGAAAAAGAATGATGTGAATAGCTCGTAAAATAAGAAAGTTAATCCGGCTTGCATACCACTCCCCTAAAAATATAGTAACTTCGTTACAAGGTAATCGTAGAAGTTACTTAGTTTTTGGAAGATGAAGCAAATATAGATTCTTCATATAAAAACGTACCATTCAGGAGCAATTATTATAGTTGATGCCAACTATATAAAAAACGAAAGCTCTTTATGCTAATAAGGTTTGGCAAAGTTGCAAATCAGCAGCAAAGTTCCATAACGTTGGTTCATTTATCCGACATTGCTTTAGATTAGCCGTACAGTAGCTACTTTGGCAATAAGTAATGGAATTCTTGGACCAAAACGGATTGGAAGTACTACATCGACAATTCTACAAAAAAGTGAAAAGTGCTCAATTGCTTTCAACTGTAAGAAGCAAGAGCTTCTTGGCAATTCTACTAGGGTATTGTGTAGTACTTCGTACTTTCCCATCTGTCCAAATATCGAAGAATTAACTGTAATATCCACCAAAGAAATAAAATATGGGCTAATGATATCTATCAATTGCTAAGCGCAAACAATCCAATTTATTTAAACAATTTTTAATATTTTAATGCAATATGTATTTAGTGCAAATTGTTATTAAAAATTGTAAAATCAAAAGGCATATAATTTTTATATTTTTAAATTTCATCCATCTGCCACAGAAATAATTATTCCTGATATGCAACAATGCATATCAGGAATAATTAATAGGTAAAAATAAATAATTCACTTCAAAATAAGTTGTTAAAGAAATTATTGTCGGTTCGGCCATTTAGGAAAACTGTGATGGGTAATGTTCATTGACAAAATTCAGCATCTTCTGGCGTTATTAGCGTTCCGACGTCATCCATAGCTATCTTTTTATATGACGTCATTGACCTTCTTTTTATATAGTTCATACGATTTTTATCAATTTTCTAAAACTATTTTGAGCATCAATTCGAAATCACCTCCACATTAATCGTATCATTAATTCAATTTTCAAGAAAATTAAGACAAATCTATTAAAATTTTTTGGAGAATCCATTATGTTACAGTTTTTCTGGATGTAATTTGTGCATGGGGCTAGACACATTTTACTTAAAATCGTTAGATATATTTATACTGATTACGACGCATAGGTAGCAGTGGCGGCTGGTATATATGTGCTGAGGAGCTGCAGCACACAGCAAAATTACAGGAAAATTAAAGTAATATTTTAGTACATAAATACTTGCCATTTTCTTTTGAAAATTATTATTTATCTGGACGGAAAGTAAAATATTGCCGCGCCGCTAATATCTTCGAGATAAACATACGCACTACACCGTCAATCCAGACCCAACGCCTTATGTATAATTCGGATCGGTGTGCGATATGAATTTTAGCACAACGAGCCTTTTGGTCGTCGCGTCTCCGCTGGTCCCGCTCGCGTGTTTTCAACGGTGATTTCAATAGCCGGTGGTGCTGCCCAATCTCAAGCACACGGCTAGATTTGTTGCCGCGTTTGATTTTAAACGCAGTTATTTATGCTGAATTTAGTAGCCAGGCCGTTTGCGCTAGTTTACTTAATTCAAGCATTTGTCACAAGTAGTTTTTCTGATATTTAGGTATATATATTTTTTAAGATATTGTATATAATAACATCAGTTTTAATTCTGACAATAACACCCACATCCATTGCAGAAGGAGTACGTTGTTCCTCGACTTTGAAGAGAATTAAACGTTTTCTGCGAAACACAAGAGATATTTAACGCTTTGACAATGTTATCGGTTGAAAAAGAGCTGATTCAGTCTACGTTTTGATACAAAACTCGAAAAAATTGTAAATGAAAGAAATAGACGTATGGATTTTGTATGTAAAAAATGTATTTAAAATGTATCTAACCACTTTAAAAGACTATGTTCAGTATGTTCTCTTCTTTCATGTGTCCGGTTTAGAATTTTAAGTATTTGCTTTATTAGTAAATAACCAAAATTAGAATAAAAAAAAGTTCTCAGTAGAATCAATGTTAGTATTTTTATTTATCTTCGATACATATGTAAATGTGAAAATTATTCGATAAATTTAAAATTACACTTTACAATGCAGCACACAGCAATAAATTATCACGAGCCGCCACTGATAGGTAGTAATAACTTAAAGATCGGCTCCAATGTCAGTGACGCCATATCTAAAAAAGTACAATATTATAAAAATATGTTTCAAATTTATTTTCTTTTTCTTCAAACATGCACTCTAAAGAAATTACAAAAAATATAGTGCTGTTCTTAATGTAACAAAACTCATTAAAGATAGCTTACATTGTTCTTTGGGATTTTCAGCTGGAGAAGATGGTTTCATAAAAATATGGTCTAGAAGTGGAATGCTGCGTTCAACAGTCGTAAACAGCGATAGTTCGGTATATGCGGCTTGTTGGTCTCCAGACAGCCAAGGTATAGCTTATACTAATGGAAAATGTGTAGTTATTAAACAGTTGGCACCAAATACTAAGCCGCTAAGAGTAAGTTTTAATCGTTCATTTCATTTACTAAAAATTTATTTATTTGTAATTCCATCCTAAATATTTACTTAATATTTCAAAATTTCAGAATCATTTATTATACATAATTATTTTGTACACTTCGTATGTAGTCAATTTTTTGTATGTAAAATTGTAGCAGAAATCCAACTTGAAATATGAATCCAATAATTGAATACCAATAACTAAACGTGAACAGTTTTCAACCAAATTAAATAAATAAAGAGACTGAAACGGTTGGTTTACGTGGGTTAGGCCAACAAATAAAACTTCAGTTTGGTGAGCAGATGAGGAAGGATTTTATTTGCGACTGATTTATTTTTCTAGTTTCCCAAAAAGCTGGCACTTGGTTTATTATCTGGTCTAATTTGATAAACAAAAGAAACCTTACTAACAAAATCGACAGTTGTCAGCTTTAAGGTTTGACAAATAAGCCTTTAAAATGTGAAATTTGCTTGTTGGCTTGCGGTACAAATTTGATAAGAAACGAGAAAAATATTACAAAAAAAAAATTCCTACAAGGATAGGAATTTTAATGAGCAATTATTTTAAAAGAAAAGATACAAGTAGTTCCCTCTAGATTAAGGAAAAACAACCAACGCGAAAAAATACGAAAGGCCGTGAAATTACCAGCACCGTTTCAACCAAGTGTCGCCATCTTACGGTTGGTTTGAAGCGGCGCATAACATAAAATAACCCAATCAAGGGTCATGCTCGATATTGCTATTAGTACTGGTAAAACTCTTCAGAGGGTACTAGTCGGTAACAAAAGCAATAATAGAATTAAAACCAGGTAGGTATTCAGTGTTTATCGACATATTCGCATAAAAAGTATCGAACGCTTAATAATTGTAAAACATTTACTGCCTAGAGTAGAACGGTAATAAATTCCGCTTCAAGACCTTCATATGATTAACAAATTAAAAGTCCATATACTGTTAGTAAAAATGAATAGTTTCTGCGGTAGGATCCTTGTGAAACATCGTTGAAAAATAATACTAG
>JAEQML010067985.1:0-18625 GCA_016904865.1 Pissodes strobi | reverse complement strand
TCATATGTTAAAAAGACATCACAATATATACAACATAGACTTAACTATTATATACAATGTACAATATACAAGGTGAAGACTTAGCAGCGTAAGTCTGCTCCGGTATTGTAATAACTTCAGGTTGAATAGGTCGAGCCCCACGGGTCAGGCTGCGGAGTCACGGATGCTTCAGTGGTTGGAAGTCAAGTGTATATGCGATGGGCGCATGGGCGTGTATTTATTCTACTAGCAGCACCTTTAGCAAGCCCCGCCCCCCGTGTCCGAACACGGTGGTTGGCTGGGCAGGCAGCAGGACTAACACTTGCCCGAAGGTAAAGTGCTCCTGCTCTCCTGATCCTTGGGTTTTCCTGTTTTTTTTTTTCAAAAGATATAGATTTAGTAACTTAAAAAGGTAAAATTACTGGGATTTTGGCAATATTTAATGTTAACAAGATATTAGGTTTATGGAGGCCTTAGCTGCTTATAGAATAAGGTTAGCTCTCGGTATATGGTACCGTGTCGGATAGGGCGCTCGGGGTCGTAGCGCTTGTCCGCGATATTAGCAGTGAGCGGCGATCCCTTGATTTGGTTCTCAAAGAACCTACACGCGAGGCCGTCGATGTGTTCCTCAACGTATTCAACGCCTGACCACGCGTGCAGGTCTTCAATTTTGACGTGATCACGTCGTGTCAAGGAGAACGCCGCCCTCAGGTAGCAGTTTTGTATGATCTGTAGTTTACGTTTATGCGTACGAGCCACCGAGCACCATACCGGGGCAGCGTGCAGCAGTGCTGGCCTTACAATTGATTTGTAGAGGATAAGCTTATTGGCAGGGCTCAGGTAAGACCTGCTCGCTACCAACAAGCCTAGTCCTTTCTTGATGCCTTCATTTTTGTTAACAATTGCCGAGATGTGCCGGCTAAAATTCAGTTTAGTGTCTAGCGTGATACCGAGATATTTTACTTGCGTTTTTGGATTTATTTGCGTGTTACCCACTACGAGAGGTGTAACCTCAATGTCCTTACGTTTGCGTGTAATTACAATAAGGTCGGTCTTTTTCGCATTTAGGGAAATCTTCCACCTCTCGTAATAAGGAACGAGCGCATTGATGTGCTCGCTTAGTTTTGACTTCGCCACTTCCGCTATAGGATGCGAGGAGTAAATTGCCCTGTCGTCGGCAAATAGGGCTTTATTGGTTTGGGGATGAGACGGAATATCTGCAATAAAAAGATTGAACAGCAGCGGCGACCATACTGTGCCCTGTGGCACCCCTGCAAGCAGGCTTCTACTTGCGGAAGTGTGTTTTTCCACTCTAGTAACGAAAGTGCGCTCGGCAAGGTATGACGCGATCAGGGATACTATGTGGAGCGGAAGGTTGTGCTTCGCTAGAAGTTTATAAAGTAACCCCGCGTGCCACACCTTGTCGAACGCCTTCTCGATGTCTAGTAGCAGTAGTGCCACTGACTGTCTCGCACTGAAGCTCTCATATACATCGGTAGCGATCTTCGCGGCTAACATGACAGTGCCATGCCGGCCGCGAAAACCGAATTGCTCAGGGGGCAGGATGTTGAGTCTGTCGACCTCCCCGCTGATCCCCGGCAAGATTAGCCTTTCAGCCACCTTTCCGAGGGTATTCAGCAGAGAGATCGGCCGATATGACGAAGGCAGTGCGAGATCCTTCCCTGGTTTAGGGATGTGTATGACGCACGCTGCTTTCCAGGATTTCGGGAAATGTTGCAGCCTGATTGCCGCGTTAATTATATGCATAAGATGGATGATTGACTTCTTAGGCAAGTTTTTCAGGACTAAGTTCGGAATGTTGTCCGGGCCAGGAGCTTTATTTATCGGCAAACGACAGAGAGCTTTGCGGATATCCGCCGGAGTGACTCTCAACTTATCGTAAACTGACGGAGGGATGGGATACTTCTGTTGTTTAAAAACGCTAACAACAGAGCTATAATGTGCCTGCTCAGGAAGGGTGTCAGGCGACTCGCTGCAGACGCCCTCCAGGTAGTCAGCGAAGGCCTCAGCTTTTCCCAGATCGCTTACGATGTCTGAATTACGATATTTAATCGCCGGAATTCGCGTACTAACTCCGCGGACACGCCTGGCGAGCTTCCACAGCGAGCCATCATCCCTGCTGACAGAATTAATATATTCAAGCCATGTCTGGCTTCTATATTCCCGGATTTTAACCCTTATTTCCTCCGTCAGCGCATTGATGCGAGCGGATCCCATTTGTGTCCGGTTTCTCTGCCATCGGCGTCGAAATCGGTTTCTGAAAGCTATAAGTTCAAGGATAGGTTCGGGTAGGGTTTCTGTCCTAGGGTGGATGGTAACCCTAGGGCACATAGCATCACGGATGCGCTGGATATTAGTTGTAAGCTTTTCAACTTCATTCTCAAGTTCCTGGATTGACTCTATTTGCCCGGGGACGACAGTTAACTCGTTTAACCCAGCTCGGAACTCTCTCCAATCAAGACCCCTGTACGAAACGACGGTGTCGCTCGAAGTAGGGACCCTACAGTACAGGCCAATCTTGATCGGAAGGTGATCCGAGTTTAGGGTGTTTATTTCCTGTAATTGAGTAGTTCTTACCGCTCCCCGAGTAATAGCAACATCCAGGAATGAGCCATTGCGAAGATAAGTGGGATTTGGAGTTCTATGATAGGACATTTCCAGATTATTTTCGACTATACCCTTAAGTAGTCTACCCCTGCCGTTGGTTCTGCCGCCCCAATCGGCGTGCGTGGCGTTAAGGTCGCCAATTAGCAGGGATACTCTGTTTTGCGGTAGTAAAGCAAGGATATCGTTTGCCGTGAGGCGGAGGGTCGGAGCGGCGTAGCAGCCACATACACGCAGGCCGCTCTCCAGTTCAATGCTGACATGTTCTTTTTTTTTTTTTTTTTTTTCTTTGTCTAGGTGTAAAAATGCTCCCTTATGCACACCCTCGGTTGAGGGTAGTGTGGGGCTCTCATATAAAATGCATACCCACTAAAAATTCACCGTCTCTCATGATGCTAGTGACTCCACGTCACTTTTGCATCGTTCTTCTTTGGCGTGATGGCCTTCTGTTGATTTTCTTGATTGACTCCAGGCTGGCTGCAGTAATATGTTGTGTGTTATGGCATGTGTGGGGTAATGTTATGCGATGTGAGTTGTTATGTTGTGATGCGTGAGTTAGTGGGTTAATTATTTTTGGGGTTTTTCTGTAGTGTTTAGCTACAGTTTTTTTTTATGGGTTAGTATGTGTTAGTATTATTTTTGGTGGTTTTTTATTTTTATGATTTTTATGTTATTTTTATTTGTAATTTTTGTGTGTTTATTGTGTATCTATTGGTGGATCTCGTAGGCTTTTTAGCCTTGCTCTTCCCGGCCGGTCTTCCCCGTCAAAAAGTGATGTAATTAGCGGATTTGTGTGGGTGTGTACTTGTTCCAAGAATCTAGCGTGTCTGTTTGTTAGGTGTTCGTGGATTGTTTCGACTTTTAAGTCTGCGTGTATGTTGGTGTTTCGTATATACCATGGTGCGTTTGTGATTTGTCTCAGTGTTTTGTTTTGGAAAGTTTGTAATTTTTTCTTGTTTGTCTTGCTTGTGTGTGTGTATGCGATGGCACCGTAGAGGACTTTGGGCTTGATAACTTGGTTGTAGATTAGTAATTTATTTTTGATTGACATTGAACTATTTCTGTTAATTAATGGATAGAAGGCTTGCTTTGCTGCAATGCCTATGTTGATTTTGTGTTGAATGTGTTGATTAAATGAAAGTTTGCTGTCTAGGGTCATCCCTAGATATTTCAGAGTGTTATTCCACCTTAATTCGGTGTTTCCAAGATTTAGATTTGCAGGTAATCTGCGTGAACTGCTAATGAGCATTGCCTGGGTTTTGTCATTATTAATTTTAATGTTCCAAGTTTCTGCCCAGTCGTCTATGGCGTTTAAGTGTCGTTGTACATGTAATTTGAGTCTTGTTATGTTTTTGAGTGTTGAATATATGCAGACGTCGTCTGCATATATTGAGAGCTTTGTGTGCGGGTGTCTGGGTACATCTGATGTGTATAGTGAGTATAGTGTTGGGGAAAGCGGGGAGCCCTGGGGAACTCCCGCTTCCATGTGTCTGGTGGTTGATAGTTCTGTGTTTATTTGTGTGACGAATGCTCTTCGTTTTAAAAAAGAGGCAATCAGTTGTGTTAAGGGTAGTGGGAGGTTGTGTTGTGTATGTAGTTTGTGAATGAGTCCCTCATGCCACACTTTATCGAAGGCTTTTTCGATGTCGAGGGCTACAACTGCGGTTGATGCCCGCCTTTGTAGTCCTCTAGTCGCATCCTCGACAAGCCTGGCAAGTTGGAGTTCGGTGCTGTGGTTTTTTCTAAACCCAAATTGTTCATCTGGGATTAGATTGTGTGCTGTAATGTGGGTGTTTAGTCTGTTGAGTATGAGGCGCTCTGTTAGCTTACTCAAGGAGGAGAGCAAACTAATAGGGCGCCAGTGTTGTGGAAATGTTAGATTCTTGTTTGGTTTTGGTATGAGTATAATCTTTGCTTTTTTCCAACAAGTTGGAAAGTGGTTTAGTTGCAGTGTTTTGTTTATTATGTATGTTAGTTTTCGTATTGCCACGTCTGGTAGGTTTTTAAGTGCTTTGTTTTGTATGTTGTCTAGGCCTGGGGCCTTTTTTGGGTTGAGTTGCACAATTAGTTGCACAACTTCTTGTGTGTCCGTTTGTTGAGTTTCGTCTTCTGGGAGTTCGTTGATTTGTCTCGTGATTCTTCTGTATGATCTCTCTATGGCTTCTTCGTGATCAATATCCTGCGCTCCATTTCCCAAAGTGAATTGCGACTCCAGCGAGTCGGCAAAGGCCTCAGCCTTGTCTTCGCTAGAGTACGCCATTCCCCTCAAGCCATGGATCGCCGGATATATCATCTTGCCTTTGTGCTGCATAGTTTTGGCTATTCTCCATAGAGAGTTGTTTTGTACGTTTAGTGTTGTCAGGTATTCTGTCCACTTGTTGTTTTTGTGGTTTTTCACGTCTGTTTTTATTGAGTTTGTTAGTCTGTTTCCTTGTCTGTTGAGTTCTGCGTTGCCTGTTAGTTTGGCACGTCTTTTTAGTCTGTTTCTTAGTCGTATGTTTTGCTTTATGTTTTCGGGAAGTGTGTATGGATTGCTTTGTCTTGTGTGTACTGTCTTCTTTGCTGTGTTTAGTGCTGTTTGTAACTCTTCGGTGAAGCTTATGACATGATTGTCCAGCTCTGCCTTAGAGTTTATGTGCGGGATATGTTGTATGTTGTCTGTTAAGTGTTTTTTGAATGTGTTCCATTGGATGAATGTTTGTGTATGTGCTCGTGCGTTCTCGTGTATGTTGTTTATTGTAATGCCAATCGGAGAATGATCTGAGGCAGATAGATCCTCCAGATTGTCTATCACAACGTTGTGTGGGATGTTGTGAGTGATAGCGATGTCTAATATGTCGGCTGTTTCGCCGCGAAAGTGTGTGGGTTCTGTGGGAGCGAGTATTGTGTAGTGTAGTGCTTCTGCGGTCCTGAGTAACATAGTACCATTTTGAGTCGTGGTTCTACATCCCCAGGACCTGTGTTTGGCGTTGAAGTCCCCGGCTGCTAGAACCGGGTGTGTGTAATTGAAAAGTTTCTCTATTTCTGTGTGAGTGAGTTTATTTTGTGGCGGTCTGTATACCGAGTGTATCACCATGTCTCCATCAGTTAGACTGACTTTGACACTAGTTACCTCTAGTATATCAGATTGTGGTGAGCGTATTGTGTCATGTGTGATGCTGTTTTTTATAAAAATGGCCGTACCGCCTCCCCTGCGGTCCGGTCTATCATTTCTATAAATTGTGTAGTTTTGAACGTGTAAATGCGTATGTGGGCGTAGGTAGGTTTCTTGCACGAGTGCGATGTCTATATTGTTCTCAACCAGATATTCCGCGAATTCGTATCTCTTGGGATAGAGGGAATTCGCGTTCCAGCTGATCAAGAACAAGTGTGGTGGTGTATTAGCCATTGAGATTAGCGAATAACCTCAATGTCGGGTTGTTTTGTATTAGTGTGGTGATAGTGTTGATTTTTGCCTTTATCTCCTCCTCGGACATAGTCAGCAGTGTGAAGATGTTGTTGTTTTGAGCGTTGGTATTTTTATTGTTTGTGCCTGAGTTTGGTGTGGTATTTTGGGGGGTTGGCTTTGGTTGTGGTTTTGTTAGTTGTGCGTAGCTGATGTTATTGCTCACCGGCCGTGTTTGTGTAATGGTTTGTTTTTGTTTATTTTGTTTATTGTTAGGGTTTTTCGGGCATGCGGAGTAACTTGCTGGGTGTTCTCCTCCACAGTTGCAACACTTAGGTGGGGTGTTCATGGGCTTTTTACAGTCCCGGTAGTGGTGTTTGCCTGCGCACTTGTGACAGACTGGGATTGCGTGGCAGTTAGTCACGGTGTGGCCAAATTGTTGGCATCTGTGGCACTGGGTGAGTACACGATGCTTGCTGCCTCTCTGAATTTCGACTACTACTGGCATGTAGTTAATACGAGTTTCATTGAGGATGTTCATGTCTGATTGTGGTACTAGGACTTTGAGCATCTCTGTCATGATGTTCCTTCTGATGCCGGCTTTAAGCCAGAACATTTCTATGGGATTGTAGCCTTTTGCAATCAAGTCGTCCTTGATGTCTGATAATGGGATTTGACCGTCTAGGCCTTTTATGATAATATTTAATTTCCTATCTTCTGGTAGGAAGTATGAATGGTAGGGGAATTTCTTGTTATTGAGGTATGTAGTGATCCTCCTATGATCACTTGGGGTTGTGGGGGTAATTTGAATCCCCAGCTTAGATTTTTTGATGTCTCCAAAACCAATTTTGGAGTACGTGAGATCTTGATGGATTTTGACCCAGTTTTCTGGGCATCGGATGATTATGGGGACCACTTCAGATTTTTTGTATTCCGTGGTGGGCTCTGATGCTGGGGATTTTTGTGGGGGGGCTAGTCCCAGGTGTTTTTTCACTGACTCCTGTGTTGCCACATTTGTCGTGTGTGGGATATTAGGCCTAGGGCTTGGGGTTTGGGTGATTGGGGGGCTAGCTGTCCTAGGCCTTTTGAGGGTCGGGAATTCCCTGTCGAATGAAGCTGGCATTTCTGAGTCAGAATTTGTTTCCATTTCGTCCTCAGTTGGGGGGGCTGCAACTATGGGGGTTGGTTGTGTTGTGTTGATGTGTGTGTGTGTGTGTTTTCACTTGTTTTGTCCTGTTTTTGTTTAATTTCTGTCAATGTATCCATTAGTACGTCATGGTATTTGTCTTGATTTGTTTGTACGTGTATCAAAGTTGTTGTTGCTTTTTCAAGTTCGTTTTTTAGTTGTGCTACTTGTTCTATTAGCGTACAGTTTTCGTCCTGTAAGTCTTTGTTTTGTGATTCTAGTTTCCTGATGTATTTTTGTAGTTTTTCCAATTGTACGTCATTTGTCTGTCTGTTTATGTCTAAAGTTTTGTTTTGTGTAGTGTTTTGTTTTGTTTGTGGATGTGACATACTTACGGCCGCCAGCCTGGGGTCACTATTTCTTCGGACGCTTTCTCGTCTTTTCTTTTCCTTCTCGAGTTCGGCTAGTGTGAACTCTTTTCCACTTTTGGTTTTGCCGTCCATTGTTGTCTTCTTTTCGTTTTCGTTGTTTCTCGCTCTTGTAGGTTTGGTTGGAGTTGAGTCCAACTTCCCGAGGTACATGCACCCTTGCGGGTACGACTTACTCGAAAAGCTGGGGTCCTTCACTACGACTTAACGAATTTTCTTTCAATTTAAACGATTTTTCTTTAATAAATGATGCAGATGCAATGATGTACATTACATCTGCTGTAGTAGTCGTAGTGTAGGATACGCACTGGCACTTCACTTTGTTTGGTTTCAGTTCGGATCGGTTTTAAGCACGACTTGTCTCCACGACGGTCAACAAGCTGATTTTGTGATAATCGCTGACATGTTCTATCACGGAACGTACGTTATATACCCGCCGGTAGCGGATTGACCTGTGTATGAGGCAAGCCACGCCTCCTCCGGCTCGATCGGGCCTATCAAATCTCTCGATATTATAGTTCCTAATCTTAAAAGTAAAATTAGGAGTTAATCTCGTTTCATTGAGGAAAACAATCTGAAAATTGGAGGTTTGCATAAAATTACGGAATTCGCCCATTTTGGGCCTGATGCTGTTACAATTCCAACTGGCTACTATAAGCATTATATATCAAATCTTTGGTACTCGAACGAGAAAAAGCGTATCGAGGCTTGCAGGATTTCTGCTTTATCGCCTCGACACGCTTCCAGCATGTTCGAGTAACAATCCAAGGCCAAGAATAGTTGGTCCAGGTTGACTAGGTTATTAATTCTATTTACAACGTTATTAAGGTTACTCATAGTATTAGCAATATTTACATGGTTAACATTTTTGTTGTTATGATTATTTCTGTTCAAGCCAACGCGTGCAGAGCCACTAACCTGTACATTGTTGTTTGCTTAAGGTTGATTTGCATTGTTTTTCTGTGTGTTTCTGTTACGTAGGGGTGGGAACTGTCCATTGTAGTCCTCTTCACGGTGGCCATTGTTTAGGCCTTGGCCCCTACTTGGGCCGTCTGCTACTAGTCCGGGTGCTTTGCCCCCCAGGCCGGGTTTGCCGGCGGCGGCGCTGGTTTGTAGGCAGGTTTGGTTTGCCTTGCTTTGTTCCCTGTTGTCTCTATAATGTTCACTTTGTAAACATACACAGGGCACTCCGTGTCAATAGAGCGGTGGGGGCCCCCGCAGTTTACACATTTTGAGAAGTTAGCGGAGCACTGCGTGATGTCGTGAGATGCTGCACACTTGCTGCAGGCAGTTTTTCTACAGCAGTACGACTTAGCGTGGCCGTACTGCTGGCAGTTTTTGCATTGCAAAACTGCTTTCCCGGAGCGTCTGGCTTCCCACGTCACTCTGACGCACATAAGTGTTCTAATTTCACTATTTAAACGGCGCAGAGTATAATCAGTCCCTAGAATTACTAGGAACATTGGTGTTCTTGTTTTCCTCATTATGTAAATGTTCTTGGGGGTTAAGTTATACTCTTCTTTAAGAGCTTCCACGATGTCTTGCGTTTGAATTTCCCCGTCAAGCCCGCGTAGTACGAACGCTCTGGACTTTTCTTGCGATTCTGCGTAGGTGTGGAATTCCGTACTTTCCTGTGCAAGGGTGCGTTTTAACGTGTGGAGATCGTTGGCGTTTTCACAATATACAATTACAGAATTTTTGGTATATTTTAATTGGTATTTATTAATACGCATTTCCTTTAGATCTTCTCTTAGTTGCCGGTGATCAGCCGGTCGCCCCTTAATAACGACAGGGGGTAAGGGTTGTATTTTTCGCTTAGGGGTGGCTTTGCCCTTATTGTCAGCTGCCGACTTTCGTTTGATCCCTGCAGAGGCTGAGGTAGACGCTACACTTATAGTGTCCTCATCCTCTGTATTGATATCCTGTAAGGGTTCGTAGTGGTTCGAGGTCTCAACAGGGGGTTGTGCCCTGTCAAGGGTGACAATTTTAAAATTACGTTTGAAAGGCAATTGTTTAAATGGGGTTTTGAAAATATTTTTGTCACTTTGGCTTACCAGGGTAGCAGAAGGTGGTGCCATTAAGTTACGCTCGCTTTCTTGTATTTCGGTTTGCCTAGCAACTTCTTTGCCGCAAAAACTATCTTTGGTTTTTTGTGTTGCTGGTCGATCGGTCAAGGTGACCTTTGGTTTTTTCACGGTTTCGGAGCCTAGAATGCCAGTAGGACTGGCCTTCTTTTTCTGCCCCGTGTCGATTTTCGCCGAGATGGTCTTAATACGTGCGGGATGGGTATCCCGAAAGTGTTGGCGCACTTTCGAAACTAATTTTCGAGTATCTATGTGGCTTGAGTCACACTCCCTGAGATTCTCGTAATCGAGTCTGCACTGTACGCAGACTTCAGCGAAGTTTTTACATCTACTTCTGATTTTCCGTATTGAAACTTCTGTGAGATTCGAGTCTGGGATAGACTCCATCGAAATATTGGATTGTGCGTCGTCATTTTCCGATACGTCCCCCATTATAGGGGCAAAAGCCGGGGATCCGTCTCCGGAAACTACAAAAGTGTGGGTATAAAACCCTTCCTGGCCTTTACTGATTACTACAAGAGCAAAAAGCAGTCCGAATACAATGTATAAAGATACAGAAATCGTGATTTAAAAATCCGAACTTAAACCACAGTTTTTGCCGGAACTAAATAAAAACAACAATTTTACCGGAGCTAACTAAAAACGATCCGTCGCCAACGCGATTCACGATCGAACCCAAGGAACACAATGACAATGATAATAATAAAGGAAATATGAATCGAATAAGCTATATATAACCAATGACGAGGCATTTGCCAGAAGGCAGAACGAGATTTGATTTCGATTTCGAGAAGTAAAGAAGCACGTGGTTCCTCTCCTGATATTTTATTTGTAATCTTATTGGTTTTTATCTGAAATTTCCATAAATTGTGGCAACAGAAATTTAAAATTTGTTTTCCTTTTTCGTTTTCGATTTTACACCGAATTTCGGTTTCGGTTTTTGGCCGAAAAGGAACTTTATTCCAAATTTCGGTTTCGGTTTTTGGCCGAAAAAGAGCTATGCCGAATTTTGGTTTCGACCGAAAAGAAAAAACGGTTTTCGGTCTCTACTAATTTGTATATTTTTGAATAAGAGC
Source organism: Pissodes strobi (assembly GCA_016904865.1). NCBI lineage: Eukaryota > Metazoa > Arthropoda > Insecta > Coleoptera > Curculionidae > Pissodes > Pissodes strobi. The sequence continues at coordinate 7,922 of JAEQML010067985.1, read as the reverse complement.
ATAGGGCTTAAATAATAAATAATAACTTACCTTCACCTGGTCGCTGAGAACTTCTAGAATTGCTTCACAAACTTTATTTATCAATATACAGGATACCCCATTTTTAAATTACATTTGAAATAATTAACAATCATGTAACAATAGCATATGTAAATCTTTTAAAAAAATATGAACATAGGGAGATATGCCAAAGCATACCAAGTTATAGATTTGACCGCAAGATACTGCAACGATATTTATTAAATGAGCCTCCGAACGGATCAATCTCAAGATGAGCATTCAGAAGTGCAGGGTTACGGATAAGAGGAGAATGAGAACCATAATCAGTCCTATGGGTACCTAGGGAGAAGATCTCACACTTTTTAAGAGCTCGAGATGGTATTTTAAGAGATATTTGACTGAGAAGATGAGGTCAGTCAATATGACCATTAATTAGCTTATATACAAAATACAAGTCGCAGAGTCTTCGTCTGTCCTCAAGTGATAAAAGACAGAGTAGCCGCCGGACCCGCTGCACCAAGCCTGTAAGCACAACAGCTTAAAAACTTATGCTGGACTCCCTCCAGTTGAGCCTGGAAGACATTGTAAAAGGTGACCACACAACTGAAGCATACTCTAAATGGAACCTAACAGGGAGCAGTACAGTAAGCGAAGTGAGCTCACCGATAGGTCTTCGCCGATTCTGAGAATGAACCCCTCACCGATAGGTCTTCGCCGATTCTGAGAATGAACCCCAGCATCTGATAAGCTTTACTCGTTATATACTTAATATAATCTCTAAGAGTGATTTCCGAATCAAGATAAATCTCCAAATCCTTAACCAAATTGACAGCATTTAAATCATTACCATTAATTTTATAATAATTAGTCTAACAGTTCTTTTCTTGTGTTTAAAAAAGCTAGTGGAAAAGCATTTGTCAGCATTTAGGGATAATCCATTGAGCTCCGATCAACCTGAAAAAGCTGCTAAAGAACGCTGGAGCAATGTGGAATCGCTTTCATGATCAATAATTCTAAACGTTTTGAGATCATCAGCATAAAGTAAGTACATACAGTCCCCAAGATAACTATCAATGTCACAAAGAAACAGGCTGAACAATAGCGGAGCACAATGGCCACCCTGAGGCACACCCGAAGTAGCCTCAATGATACCAGATTCAAAGTTTCCAATCTTAACCCTCTGTGTGTGCCCCACCAAAATACTCTGAAGCCACCTTACCGACCGCTCATTAAAGCCAATTGCTCTGAGCTTGGCAACAATCCACCCTGTCAAACGCCTTGGAGAAGTCAGTGTAGATTGCATCAACCCGACCAACTCTCTCCAAGACGCTCAGCAGGACAGTCTCCGTAAGAAACCAAATTGGAAACGGTAGACCTACCGCTGACAAAGCCGTGTTGACGCGAATCAATAAACTGTTTACACATCCACACAATTTGAAATAGATTGCGTAGATATTCTTTATAGATACATCAAAGAGTGACAAGAATCACCCGTAAATCTTGAAGCAAAAAGAATTAACATTTAAGGTCAACGAAAAGTACAGAGACGAGACACTGGAATTTAAAGCAAAAATTGGAAGAATGACTGTGGCAAGTGAAAGCTTAAAAAATCAATTGAGACACTTGAAGAAAAGAAGAATCAATTAGTACTTAATTCAAGAAATACAAACCCCATTCCTAAAGCCAACAAAAACAAAGAAAAATCAGGTTTTACTGCTCAGTGAAAAATTGTTAAATCCATATCAAATAGCACTGTTGACACAAACTGTCAGTGCTCCGAAAAACAATTTTTGGAAAGCATAACAGCGATGCATAAATTATTATCCAAGGGTTTTTCAAAGGATGACTACAAAATTGTATTCGTAGGTACCGAAAACGCAAAACGCGGGACTGATGTTAGTGTCCAAACTATTAAAGATTTTAAATAAATGAAGAGTGAAGGCTGTGTGCATGTACGAAATGTCAGTTGTTCCAACTGACAAGTGAGTGAAAAACCTTCCACCATTTTCTTTTCTTTCTGCTTAAAATTACATAAAATTAAACTCATCTTTCTCCAATTTACAGTTTTAATTACCATTTTTATCTTAATAAATTCAGAACTCAAAAAAGTCAAACTTAAAATTCAATTTCATTTTTATTTCGCCATAGGTCACTGACAATTATTGCAACTTTACTTTGTTCAACCCAAAAAATGCTACAGCCTATGCTGGTTTCCACTGATGGGTGGTTCTTTTGCTCACTTTGCAGGTAACACTGATGATGGCTAAGGCCGAAAGCGCTCTGTTACGTTGATTAGACGTCCTTTTGGATTAAAATTTTTGCATGGAATACAAAAGTTTTTCAGTATATTAAAGATTTGTTGGATGGATCCAAAAATACTAACATTATTTTGATCAGCGCGCCTCTTGACTAAAATAGAACTATTCTCAATGGGTTTATGAAAAAGCAAAACGAACAGATCTCCAAATTAGTCAAAAACCAAAAGGACGTATTCTATGTGGACTGCAATAGATTTATCAGGCACTTTCAAGTTAATCAAAACGGAGAATTGACGTATTCAGGAAAGTACACTATTTTGAGCCATATATTTGAAAAATACATTAACTCACTGAAACGCATAAGTCTGTCACAGATGACAAATTGAGCTATGGTACTGTCACAACACGCAGAAATAAGGAAATTTGCAATAGTCCCAAATCATCAGATATCCAACAAGATAATCCACATTTTGTATTTCCTCCACAGCAGAAACCGTCACCGATATCGATAATACTCGACTAACACATTCAGTATTTTACCAGAATGTTCGAGGCCTCAGAACCAAATCATGTCCTCAGTAAGAAGCTGTAATTACGACTGCATAATGCTCACCGAAACATGGCTTTCACGCAATCATCTGGACTCAGAGTTTTTCCCTGATCACTACAAAGTATATCGTTGTGACCGCAACTACACCGCCTAGCATGCCATCGAGGGGGGGGGGGGGGGGGTGTTCTTATATCACTGAATGAAGAACACAATTCTAGCCTGATGTCGACTTCAGCATGTAAGGATTGTGAAAGTGTTTGGGTACAGACTAGCTTCAGTAATACTAGAGCAATTCTATGCTGTGTTTACTTTCCTCCCAATGCATCGCTTGAAACAAACTCACATTTTACTAACACCTGCGAAGAACTACGCAGGAGACACCATCACACCAGTTTTTTCATCTTTGGCGACTTTAACTTACCGGGGGGTGTATGGCTCCTTGATGGAGACTTTTTAGTCCCTACCGGTATTCACACTTCAACGGAAGAATCCATCATCGGCTGTATGTGTTTTTTTAGAACTTCAGCAGCACAGCTCAATTGTTAACCAGCTTGGTAGAACTTTGGATTTGGTTTTCACTGGCGACATTCAATTCTGCAGACTGGATAAGAGTGAATTTCCTTTAGTGGAGGTCGACACTCACCACCCTCCACTGGAATTTCACTTTAACTCCCGAACCACCTCTTTCATCGAGAATAAAACAAACATAACGGTACACCAATTTCCGAAGGATGATTATCTGGCTATAAACGAATTTCTGAACAATGCTGACTGGAACTTCCTAAACTCTCAAGATGACTCTGAGCTAATGATTCAGCAGTTCTATAATGTCATCGGTGAGGCAATCGAAACTTATGTCCCAAAGAAGAGGTTGTGACTACGAGTAGATTCCATAAATGGTACTCTCCTCAATTAAAAAAACTGTTAGGGGAAAAATCGTCTTTATCACAAACACAGAATTTCTGGTTTGCACAGCGACTGTTTTGTATTCTGAGGCTCGCCGAGAGAGTAAGTTTCAAATTGAACTCTGCTACGCTCTTTACATTTCAAACACAGAACACATGATCCCAGAAAATATTGAGCACTTTTGGTCGTTTATAAACTCCCCAAAGAAGGAAACCGGCATACCCAAAAGACTGGATTTGAACGGTTTACTCTTGGAGAATCCGCAAGACATTGCTGATGCTTTTGCTGATCACTTTCAATCCAGTTATTCTGACCATTCGATTCGGGACGAGTGTTTCACAGAAAACCAAAACGTGGAGTATGGCGGAACACTTGTGCATCATCACTTTACAATTGAGCAGATCTCTGATAAGCTAAAGCAATTAGATTGTAATAAGAGCGCGGGTTTGGATGGGGTACCTCCAGTCTTTCTGAAACAGTGCTGCGAGTCACTGGCAGGAGAGTACCTTCACTAAGGGGGTTTTTCCTTCCTCCTGGAAAGAGTCCACACTCTTCCCTGTTTACACAAGACTGGTGACAAGGCATACTTTAATGTATATCCATGCTATCAGCTCTATCAAAGATTTTAGAATCCATCATCACTGTCGAAATCTTTGAAACTTATAAGAATTACATAACTGAGAACCAGCATGGATTCTTCAGAGGCCGCTCAACTTGTACTAATCTAGCCGTCTACCAGAATTTCCTGACAACAAAACTTGAAGCAGGGCACCAGATCGATATATTATATACTGACTTTTCTAAGGCTTTTGATAGTGTCTCCTTTTTAAGCTTTCAAACATTGGAATTGGCTCACACATCTTACATGTATCAAAAGCTACCTTTCTGGACGGCGGCAACGAGTGCTAGTTGGAAGTGTCGCCTCAAAAGAAGTTACGGTACTGTCGGGTGTTCCACAGGACTCCCATATAGGTCCGGTATTGTTCTCATTGTTTATTAACGATATTACGTCTTGTTTTAAAAAATCTAAGTTCCTGATGTACGCAGATGACCTTAAATTTTATTCTACAGTTAATAAATCATCTTTCGAAATTCAGTCAGATCTTGATCGTGTTGTCTTCTGGTGTGAAAAGAATCTCTTAAATCTTAAAGTTAATAAATGCAAGAAGATGAGTTTTTATAAAATCAATAGGTCCGTTCACAGAATATCATATTAATGAAACAACACTCGAATCCGTATCAACTTTCAATGATCTGGGCGTAATGTTTGATAGAGATCTCTCATTCAATTCACACATAGATCAGATTGTTGCAAAAAGCTTTAGGCTATTGGGGGTTATAAAAAGGAACACAACAAACATGACAAACACCAAAGCAATTACTGCCCTTTACAACTGTTTGATAAGAAGCATTTTGGAATATGGTTCTGTCATTTGCAACCCGAATTATCTATGTCACAAATCCAGACTGGAAAAAGTCGAGAACAAATTCTCCAAATATCTCCTATTTAAACATCGCTTTCCGTACCAAGACCTCACCTATGAAACAAGGCTCTTGCTGTGTGGCCTCAAGTCGTTTGAAGAACGCCGCCATAATTACTACGCATTTTTCCTGCACAAATTAATCCATGGACAGATTAACAGCCCAAAGTTGTTGAGTCTTGTGCAGTTCAAGGTACCTGCAAGAACTACGAGACACCAGCTACTGTTTGTGCAGCTGCCCCACCGGACCAACTATGGACAAAGGGCTTTCATAGACCAAATGTTATCCATATATAATAGAAAATTTAACCACATTGACATTTTTAATATTAGTTTTTATTCTTTAAAGCGTTTGGTCGCTTAATTAATTTATTTTGTTTCTTCCTTATATATTGTATGTTTTTCGTTGTACGTTTTCAAATTTTATTTAATGTAATGTTTAATGTTTAAGTTTGTGTTTTATGTACCATTTGGAGCTTGCTCTGTGGCGTACTGTACTGAATAAATAAATAAATAAGTAGCTAAAAATCGTAGTGTGATAAGTAAGCGCTCAACTGCTGATATTGAAGCTCTGTAATTGGTGTCACATTTTGATATATTTGGCACAACAACTACTTTAGATCGGTACTTGATATTCCTAAAAAATATTTAATATAGCCATCGGTGATTTTCTCTGCCATTACATCATCTCTTTGTAGGGAGTCTAGAAGCTGCAATCCGCCATGCTGATTTCTCTCTTGAAGGTTGAAGGCTAGGACGTATCCAAAATCTATGCTTCCTTTCTTTCTTTGTTTTTTTTTGCTTAAAATAATGTAAGCTGCTGCTGCTAATAGTATATGTTTTCTTCTTCGAATGACATTACAAAGATATTTAAGTCCGAACTGCACTTCAAGAGAAATGTTGTTTTTTTTTTCATTGATACACTTTGTTCCGCATACTCGGTCAACAGCGATCAACGGAAACATTTTTGCTTTTTTTGTTGCCCTCGTGGAGACAAAATGTTCTATGTTCTATGTTGCTTCTTGCTACTAAATTTTGGAACTTATGGCAACATTCAGAAACACAAAAGTTGCTCTATGTTTACTTTGGTGGATAAGTACCTTAGATTTAACATCTGATGAAACAACTGTCATTGTTTCAATACATATAATAGACGTTGATCAATTCTTGTTTCTTAAAAATAGGTTAAAATTGATTTCCATCAAGTACCGAGCGTCTGGTCGAGCAAATGAGAATCGACACATTCACATAGTAACTTAAAAACATGCCATTTAGGATATTGTTTATATACATTTAATATACGAAAGAAAAATATTTTTGTCAGATATCTCTATTTATTTCCCTTAGATTGCGAGAGAACACAGCATAAGATTCATGGAGACTTCGGCCAAGTCGAACATAAACATAGACAGAGCGTTCAAGGATTTAGCCGAAGCTATTTTAGATAAAACAGCTGGACGCGAACCCGGAGACAACATCGACAGAGTCACAGTGAACACGAAACAAACAGCAAATTCGACAAAGTCCTGCTGTAGCAACTAGACAGGATGTTTATTTTTTTAGTTTTTATTTGGTCAGCTCTCAAAGTCTCATCTCGAGACTTGAAAGTGGAAAATTAGTTTTCTGCTTTTAATTATTTTTGGTCGAGATCTCTGGGCCATTTAAACGTTGAGTGGTCAAAACGAAACATTGACCCACATGGGTCAAGAAATTATTGTGGGATTTCTGCAGACAAAATTTCGAAGGTGTTTTAATTTAGATGCAGATGAAGGTGGTATTTCTAATATTAATTATTGCTATGGCTCTGAAGATGAGGACATCGGCTGTGCAATAACAGATAAAATAAGTTAATATTTTTTTATTTGTTGCCATATTTAAACTTGACATACGATTATTTTGCCTTGTATCTTTTGAATTTGAAAAGCTATTGCCAAAAGGTTTAATTTGGAAGTTGATAAGGTTTTCCTTATCAATGTCAGGAATTTATATTTTTTATATACTGGGAAATTGCATTCAAATACAGAATAGTCATAAATAGTACAAACATTTTTGTTTGAATGATGTTATATTTATGTATTTTTCCATTTGACATGTTTTTGGGAAACTTTATGATCTTTTTCAGTTCTTTCGATGACTAATTGGTCATAACTTCCAGAAGGTTTGAAATCAGTGAAATTTATGCCTAAAAAAAGACCAAAACGGCAACACAACGTAAAATTCACTTAAGGGAATCTTGCATTATGTTGCCTATTGATCATTTTTAATTTGGAGTTTTACTTTTATAATTTCAATTTTGAATAAACTGACTGGGGACATGTTTCTTTTTAATAAAAACCTTTTACTAACATCAGTGAGTCAAAGTGTTGCCTACGAAATCACTGGATTCCTATGAACAATTAATATCTGAACTTTCACATATGCATTACCTGTCATTAAAGCTTCCGGCCTAACCGGAAGTGATGCCAGCTTTTTAATTTAAGCAGCATGCTGTATATTTTTCGTACATTCGAATTCTCCTCTAAGTTTTCATTTCTGTGACGAGTCTCTTAGTCGTTTCCAAAAAAAAAAATAAAAAAATCAACATGGTTCTATATGTCGTCAGAAACAACAAATTTTTCAAATTTGCAATTTTATATATTGTCTGTTTACCAAATAAGTAACATTTTTGTAGTTTCGAGAAAATGCGGTTAAGTTTCAGATTCAAAATAAAAGTCATGGTGACTAGGA